>CM062296.1:536036502-536133900 GCA_031216915.1 Pictodentalium vernedei
TACCTCCTCTCTTCAAACCGCTATTTCTCAGCCAATTCTTGGCAGATTTTGCATGAAATTTTCACTCAGCGTTCACGAATAGTTGCTGCATCACATGCCATGAAGAGCGACACGAAATTTCGTATTTCGTCATTCTCGAAATCGAGAAGAGCATATGCGCATGCGCACGAGGTTGCCGCGGGCCACGTCCTGGGTTTCTGGATTTTCCAGCGACGCGGTCGTGTTTGGCAGAGCTTCTAGAACAAACGCTGAAAATTTCAAGTCGCTGCTCCAAAAACTCTCGCCACAATCTACTGTACATGGAACGGAGTGTTTACTTTTTATTATTTGGATTTTCCTAAAGGGGAAAATCTATTTGTTATTGCATTGATTATTTTTCTGCAAATTTCATTATTGAACAGGGACTCGTTGGAGAGCCTCTATATCTCTTTTATAGACATAATTAACCTCAGTTTCAGCTACATCAAAAAGAATTCAGAAGGTTAATCTTTACTTCTAGACTCTAGTAATGGTTGGTTGTAACCTTCACTGGCATTACAGAGTCTACACTCATAAAAATCATGAAGTTGTGTGGTGCTAGTCAACTGTGGGTAGACCAATATCTGGTAATTAAACTTGGAGGTCAAAAGCTTGACATGCAGGTCTACTGTTTTTTATCGAAATAGAATTTTACAATTGCACAAGATTGAACTTTTCGCTATCCGTGAGTTCCTTCTTGTGTTGTCATTTTGTAGCCTACATACAGCTCAAAAGAAGTTAAGCCATTAGTTTTAAATAGACTGGCAAGCTGAATGTTGGCATACAGGTCTGTTATGCCCAACACCAGATCAAAATTATTGGTCTTTTTTGAATTCCTTCTTGTGTTGTCACTTTTGATAGGCTCAAAGTGAAGTTAATCCTTTACCAACCATGGCTTGACTTCACCCATTCAGCTCTTATGCCTCTATAGTGCCGTCTGTGCAGTATTATCTTTTAGTGGAAGATTAATATTGCTACTGTTGTATGATTCAGTGATCATGAGACCTGCAGGATTGAATTGTCTGTTAGGCTTAGGTGTTTTTATTTTATACTAGGAGTGTTTTGAAGCTGTCATGCACACTTGATAATATGTTTGCTTTTTACCTGCGTCACCAGCGGTGTGCAAGTCCAGTAACCTCTTGATTCTGTATGTCCATCCGTCTGGAACAATTTTTTTGTCAAAGCTTTCTTGGTTTGTATCTAAGCGATTAATTCTACATTTGGTCTCCAGCTTTGTAATGTTAAGTTGTACCGTGTTTGCCATTTTCGGATTTGCCATGTAGCTCAAACCCCTGCTCTCTGATGTCAAAATAAAGAAATTTCAAGTAACAATTTTCTCCCGAATGCAATGGAATTTAACCAGTTTTGTCTTCCCTCACAAAGCTCAATGAGCTCTGTCAAACAATATAGAGAATTGTGGAAATTCCCAGCTGCTTTGTGGGGAAAATTTGTGACATGGATTTCTGTACATCAGTATGCATGGGGTTAATGCTTGTATAATCTCAATCAGTTGCATGCAATGACGCAGGTCCAGACCTGGTATAAATTTGTCTTGCTATATTTATATTCATGTGGGGTGTACATTGTAAATATATTTTTATACTAATCAGCACTTCCGCTAGGCTAAAAAATATTGGGTCCTCTTTTAGATTTTGAGGAAATAATGGGGCGACCAAGTATTCTCTGTACAATGGACCAACCATCTAATCTAAGACGACGTTGCAACAATGGCTTGATATTTGTATCATGACATTGTGAATTATAGACTGAATAGCTTTTTTGACATTAACAGCCCAAGTGTGCGTGATTTATACAGATATATTCACTCATATTTTGATTCAAGTGCATGCCAATATATTTTTTGCACTGGTCAACAGGGGAAAATCGATTTGGTGAATAGGTCTGTTTTACTGACTCAAAAAAACCTCGTGGATGCCCTACTAATACATGGTGTACATGTGAAATACTTAGACACTGTGTATTTTATTATTTATGAAAATAATGGGCCATATTTAAATATCACTCATTCTTGATGTCTTTGTGGGAGTGACACTTATCAATATTAGTCATTGGTAGGTTAATTGCATTGACTTGCAGGATTGTTTGGCATGGCATCCTGTTCTCACTCACTGCTGTACGTCAGCTGAGTAAGCTCTTGGAGCATAGTCTACTGAGATAATCAGTAAGTAAAGTCTTGGCATCCTCTTTTCACTCTCTGCTGAACCCCAGCTGAGTAAGCTCTTGGAACTTGTTCTGCTGAGTACATTAATCAGTGAAGTCCTAGGAATTTACTCTGACCAGCTGTTACACCTGGTTTGAACTTGGAATGAGCTTTCAGAACTCTTTCCTGCCCTGTGTACTTGCTTATGGTTCATCGAAAAAATTAATTCTGTATTGATAAGTACATTGTGCACTTTTGGACATTCTTGTCCAGAATATTAGTTATGTAAAAGAATAGTATAGTTTGCCTTGTATTTATATTATTTTACTATCAATTTCAGGTTCTTTGTTATTGTGGTGATTGTTGCTATTCACCATGTATATTTTGGCAAAAAAAAAATATTAAACTGTGATAGGGGGCGCGGTGGCTCAGTTGGTAGAGGTGCAGGCTGCAAGCTGAGAGGTCCTCGGTTCGAATCCCAACTGCGGCAACCGCGTTGTGTCCTTGGGCAAGACACTTCACCCCGATTGCCTACGTGGGGGCACGATGACGCTGTGTACTGAGGCGTACTGCACGTCGATGGTGCGCATGTCTTCAACCAATCTAACCCTGCCTGTGCTGCGGGGCAGAGTTCAGAGTTACGATGTTGGAGAGCTGACAGCTGCTCGTCGTTGCTCGGTGGTTCTCTCCGGGTACTCCGGCTTCCTCCACCCGTAAAACTGTCACGGTCACGATTAGCCATTGTGCATAAGTATGTGACCTTAAACACCAATAAATAAATAAATAAATTAAACTGTGATAGAATAAAGAACTCTTGTTGAACTTTATACTGCTTTGGAGTTGGTTATATTGAAATCCAGTACAGTTACAATAGACACATGTTTTGTTGATAATAATAAAATAGCTCTGCTTGAGCTTACTGCAGATATCAGTGACAGTGTACATTTTCAAAACTATTGGTACAGTGATGCTCACTTAATTAGATATCTCTTTAATCATTTATCCCTGTCAATTGAATTATTTCGAACACAGAGGTATACTTATAATACAAATTTATCATGTTGCACATGGATTTTATAGTGAACCTCCCGTTGATTGTATAAAAAATCGAACATCGTCCCCCGATTTCCATTCTGTTCCGTATACCAGTAGGCACGGGGGACACACTGGAACTTAAGGAACGACATGTCAAAAAAGTATTCTTCGAACAAAAATTTTTGGTTTGGACTTTGCCCAAGAATTAGAACTTTTTGTTATGATCGGGCTTCTTTGGCATGCTGGAATCCCGATGTGACCAAAAAAATCGCTAAAAATATCTTGTGTTTTTTTTACACTTTTGTATGTTTAGTTTCCATGTTTGAGTGAAAAACAAAACAAAAAGTTTTTACAAAATTCTAATAGGGTTGAAATAGCCTATGAGAATAATGAGAGAATATGTATGACTTCCACCCTATTCAATAGGGGTGGTAGCCATACATATTCTCTCATTGGTCCCTGTGTACATTCATTACATAATATCCTTTCTACTATCTTTTATTCCCCTGGGAACCCCAGGAAGTAAGCAGCACTTGTTTACTGTGGTAAACCAGTTCTGCTTTACTAGTTAAAAAAGGACCCAGTCACCAATGCTTGTGGGTAAAAGTCCTCCAAAATGGGCACCATGTGCATAAACGATTGGTTAAACTTGACTTTATGTTCAAGTTGTGTCACGATTAGCCACGCTGCATAAATATGTGACGTTGAACACCACTAAACAAAAAAACAAACAACTCTCTTTTATGAGTGTGTGTGTGTGTGGGGGGGGGGGGGGGTTGGGAGGAGGGGGCATGTGCCCCGTGTGCATTTTTATTTAGTATCGAGGTCCCTTAGGATTTGCTGAGTAGAACAGTGAGTAAAACCGCTAAGGAAAATCCTGTGTATTGTTCCGAAGGTACAATCACTTCCTCTAGTTACTATATGTAACTGGGGTTTTGTGTGGAAACTATGTTAGTCATGCCCATCCTCCCACGTTTCAGATTCACCGGGGAGAGTGTGGTGGGGGGGGGGGGGGGGTGGGGGCGATTCCATTCGCCTCTTGGGCTCGGGGTTAATTTGGTCCTGGGGGGTCAGGAGATTGCTGAGTATTGACTGTAAATTCACGATTTTGTCTAGCATCTGCAGCCTTGTACTGGGCAAGCCCTTTTCTAAAACTGACGTTGGTAATACGTGAGGGCCTTAATCACTCGTCCGGAAGCAGTATCCACAGGGCATAACTAGCTACGCCTAATCCAGACTATTCAAACCAACGAGAGGAAATGGAATCCGACGGTATGTTTATAGCTGTCGCTGGTGTAAGGTTATTATACACTGAGTAGCACCATCGATTTGCTCGATCAAAATGGACGCGCGGATGGGGTTAAAGTTATGCTGTATGACGGGTCAGTGGAATAACAGCGTGTCAAGCGACGATGTGTCTCAGTCATCAAAGTGGAAAGTAGGTGTTAAATCCACCAAGGGAGTGGGTGATTGATTTCACTGTGGGAATGAAACCTTTCAGTGTTGAGCTGGGGTGGGGGTGGGGGGTGGGGCTATTTGGTATTTACGGGTCTGTGTCTTGCAAAGTAGTGAGTACACTTTGTGAGTTGTGGTAAAAAATCACTTCATTGACTGTGGAGTTGGAAGGAAATATTTGGTATTCATGGGTGTGTGTCTTGTAAAGTAGTGAGTAAAGTTTTGGGGTAAACATCACTACAATCAACATGGGACTGGGAAGGAAAAGAAGTGAGAAAACGTTGAGTTTTAGGGTAAAAAAACACTACAGTATGCACTACGAGGTATCGGATACTGGATCAACACTTCGGATTTGGAGTGTTAGACAGACACAAACTTTTCATCTTGTAAAGTAGTGCAGGCCCGTCGGAACGAAATTTATATTGGGGGGGGGGGGGGGGGGCTGATATTGCTAATTTGGGGTGAACTGGCTGATACTAAATGGGTATGGGGTATCCAGATGCCGAAGGCATCTGGCGCGAGTGCTGAAGGCACGAGCTTTTTGAGAGAGGGGAGGGGGGGGGGGGGGGTTACTCCCCCAGAAAATTTTTTGAAAAGGGCAATCAGAGGAAGCATTCTGGTAGCTTTTGAAGCAAAAACCTCTTGATTTTTTAAACGGCAAAAGTTGTTTTTTTAACAAAATGTTTAAAAAATCCCAATAGAACCCCATAACATTTGGGGACGGTTCTCACACCGGGCTCACCTGGAGGCCGTGGCCGTATTCCGTCATGCTAAAAAAACAGTCAGGCCTTATGGTGGATTCATTAGTTTTATCATTACGCCAACGGTTGTCGTGGTCTTCTGAGCTGCCAAAGGAATTGCTCAAAACGTTTGCACATCAACATATGCAGGTGCATGTTATACATTCAGTGATACGTTCCTAATTCTAATCCAAGGGCGTAGTAAGCTAATTTTATTGGGGGGGGGGGGGGGGTAGGGATCTATATTCCCATGACGCGATGCGTCATCCGAGCGGCGAGTGGGGGTGAACACGAGAGGGGGATATCCTCTGTCTCGTTGGTGGGGGGTCCGGGAAAATTTTCGAATTTAAGATGTAAAAACATGCATTCTGGTTGATTCTGAGCAAATAAATTGGTATATTCCTATGACGCGAAGCGTCATCCGAACCGCGAAAAGGCGAGTGGGGGTGAGTACGAGAGGGGGTACCTCCCCGTCTCGTTGGTGGGTGTCCGGGGGCCTACCCTGGGAAATTTTTTTAATTTAAGATGTACAAATATGCATTCTGAGTGATTCTGAGCAAATACATCGTCAATAAGGAAATACGTCAGCTCTGATCAATTCAGCGTGATTTCCGAGCAGAATGACAGAAATAGTGAACATGCAATGAATTACCCTGTGGTTGCTTGGGGTTTAACATCGCTTTTCACAATTAGGCGAAAACACGACTGTCAGTTTTATTGGCTGGAAGAAAGCCCACATGGAACCCACTCAATCCAGTAATCATTAACAGTAATGTCGGAATATGGTAACCAGTGGGCATCCCGTGTGGAGAAACCACCAACCCAACCCAGTAAAGCCTACTTTTGACAAATTTGTGGGGGTGGGGGAAATATCTCCCTTACCCCCCTCCCCCCAACCGGTTCCTACGCCACTGTTCTAATATGAGTTCAAGGGAGCGCGGTGGCTCAGTTGGTAGAGGTGCAGGCTGCAAGCCGAGAGGTCCTCGGTTCGAATCCCACCTGCGGCAACCGCGTTGTGTCCTTGGGCAAGACACTTCATCTCCATTGCCCGCGTGGGGCACGATGACGCCGTGTACTAAGGCGTACTGCACGTCAGTAGTATGTAATGTACCTTTGAGGGAACATTTGGGGGACCCCGGTGGGGGACCCCGGAAGTGACGTCATGTCACGTGACGTAGTGGCGCCATGTTGTGTTGTCATGGTAACCCGCGTGAGCGGCCATGTTGTGACGTCATCTCCATAGTGATACGTGGTGTGACTGCGCATGCGCAGCGCGTGTTGTTAGGGTGATACGAGTTTCCGTCGTCCATTTTGTATACTGGAGGCCGCCATCTTGGTTTCTATGGTACCACGTGATTGCTATGTTACCTAAGGCCTACAATAGGATAGGGATATGTTCGGTGGGTATGTTCGATTGAATCGGAGTAAATCTGATTACCACAAACAACCCGACAATCCCCCAAATCACCAAAATCCACCCAAAATCACTGAAATTGACTTTATTTCCCCAATTTATCAGCTTAGCATGTAGTGCTATAGTACTAAGGGGTACAAGGGGTGCATTCCACTGAAGTGGAGTAATGTTCTGGATTAGAATGCTCCCAGAATCCCCTTTTGGATCCCTATCCCGTGACGTTTTTCCCAATAAGAATAGCAAGTAGTGCTATAGGGCAAATTTACCCAGAATTCTCTGCTTCTATCTATATATGCAATAGTTTACGTCTATCTAGCCATGTTCCTTTGTTCTAGAGTATACTCCAGTAGCGCAGAAGAGCCTATTATTTGGAACAGTTTATCTTATTATTACTATATTTAGCAATTTCTGGTCTATTCTTGTTAGTTCTGACCCTATTCCAAGTACTCTTGTTGTTTCATTTATATAACTAACCAATCAGATTGCTTCATCCCCCGTAATCTATATGCAGAGTTATCTCCCTTTTGTATAATAAAAGCCTATATCCAATGGCCATATCCCATGGAATCCCAGTTTTGGGAAACACCCGTGGCTATGCAACCCCTTTTTTTTTTGTCATATGAGGCCATGAGGGCTATGTAAAATCCCTCAATGAGTCCTCATTTATTATCCCTCATACCCTCATTGAATTTTGAGGTTATGAGGACCTTGAAAAATCCCTCAATGAGGTATAATTTACTACGACTCTTATCCTCATTTCAGTATTTAACAGGTATATCCTATGGAATCCCATTTTGGAAAACGCCTGTGACTGTGGAATCCCCTTTTTGTCGTATGAGGCCATGAGGGCTATGTAAAAGCCCTCAATGAGTCCTCATTTATTATCCCTCATAGCCTCATTGAATTTTGAGGTTATGAGGACCATTAAAAATCCCTCAATGAGGTATAATTTACTACGACTCTTATCCTCATTTCAGTATTTAACAGCCATATCCCCAGGCACCCCAATTTCGGCACCCCTTTTTGGAAAACATGGCCTTCGGCACCCCTTTTTTGACGTATGAGGCCATGAGGACCATGAGTAATCCCTCAATGAGGTCTAATGTAGACTTACCAACCGCTTCCATCTTGTCGCCACAGCTCCAAGGCCATTACAGGTCTATGGCCTATCTGTCCTATCATTAGCTTCTACAACAGTCTTGTTCCATTGCGGTCTTGTCCCAGTACTATTGACTAAACTACCGTCCATTAATATTGACTTGTATCACTACTTCCTAGCTATACCTATCTCAGTCTCGACTATAACATTGATCAAGGTTGAATCAGATTTCCCCTGTATACGTATAAGGCATTCCTTAAGTGGCCCAGTCCGTAAAATTTGGATTCCGTGTTTTGACATCGATACTCGAGGGTATGGAAAGGGATTGATAACAACCAACTCAACAATGACTACAAGACTCTGAACAGATACAACCAGTCACTACAAAACAACGAAGTAAACAAAAGAAAGTGAAAGAATGTCAAACTAGTCGGATTGATAGAACTAGATGGACAGACTGAACAGATCTGAATTATGAACAGATACAAGACACCTGTTCGAATGAAGTCGTAGTGAACAAAGATCCAATACAATCAAGATGGATGCGAACAGAACAAAGTGAACAAAGATCCAATGAAGTTATCGAAGTGAATTGACCATAACAAAGTTTTCAACTGAATGAACTATAACCCTTAAACATAACCCAATGTTAACCCCCTTAAATTGAACAAACCTGAATGAACCCTTTGAACTGAACAAAGTTTTCACCTGAATGAACTTTTTATATCTAATATAAATAAACACCCTTTGAACTGAATGAATGAACTATAACCCTTATGAATGTATATATAATTAACCCCCTTGAACGGAATGAATTTTTTGAATCAACTTTTTATATCTAATATAAATAAACACCCTTTGAACTGAATGAATTTTAAACTTCATGAAAATATAACGAAAGGTGATCTGAATTTTTAAACTATAACCCATTGAACTGAATTCTTCTAATAGGGAAGGGAATACCCTCGAGTGTCGATGTCAAAACACGGGATCCAAATTTTACGGACTGGTCCACTTAAGGAATGCCTTATACGTATACAGGGGAAATCTGATTCAACCTTGATCAATGTTATAGTCGAGACTGAGATAGGTATAGCTAGGAAGTAGTGATACAAGTCAATATTAATGGACGGTAGTTTAGTCAATAGTACTGGGACAAGGCCGCAATGGAACAAGACTGTTGTAGAAGCTAATGATAGGACAGATAGGCCATAGACCTGTAATGGCCTTGGAGCTGTGGCGACAAGATGGAAGCGGTTGGTAAGTCTACATTAGACCTCATTGAGGGATTACTCATGGTCCTCATGGCCTCATACGTCAAAAAAGGGGTGCCGAAGGCCATGTTTTCCAAAAAGGGGTGCCGAAATTGGGGTGCCTGGGGATATGGCTGTTAAATACTGAAATGAGGATAAGAGTCGTAGTAAATTATACCTCATTGAGGGATTTTTAATGGTCCTCATAACCTCAAAATTCAATGAGGCTATGAGGGATAATAAATGAGGACTCATTGAGGGCTTTTACATAGCCCTCATGGCCTCATACGACAAAAAGGGGATTCCACAGTCACAGGCGTTTTCCAAAATGGGATTCCATAGGATATACCTGTTAAATACTGAAACGAGGATAAGAGTCGTAGTAAATTATACCTCATTGAGGGATTTTTCAAGGTCCTCATAACCTCAAAATTCAATGAGGGTATGAGGGATAATAAATGAGGACTCATTGAGGGATTTTACAGAGCCCTCATGGCCACATATGACACAAAAGGGATTGCATAGCCACGGGTGTTTCCCAAAACTGGGATTCCATGGGATATGGCCATTGGATATAGGCTTTTATTATACAAAAGGGAGATAACTCTGCATATAGATTACGGGGGATGAAGCAATCTGATTGGTTAGTTATATAAATGAAACAACAAGAGTACTTGGAATAGGGTCAGAACTAACAAGAATAGACCAGAAATTGCTAAATATAGTAATAATAAGATAAACTGTTCCAAATAATAGGCTCTTCTACGCTACTGGAGTATACTCTAGAACAAAGGAACATGGCTAGATAGACGTAAACTATTGCCTATATAGATAGAAGCAGAGAATTCTGGGTAAATTTGCCCTATAGCACTACTTGCTATTCTTATTGGGAAAAACGTCACGGGATAGGGATCCAAAAGGGGATTCTGGGAGCATTCTAATCCAGAACATTACTCCACTTCAGTGGAATGCACCCCTTGTACCCCTTAGTACTATAGCACTACGTGCTAAGCTGATAAATTGGGGAAATAAAGTCAATTGCAGTGATTTTGGGTGGATTTTGGTGATTTGGGGGATTGTCGGGTTGTTTGTGGTAATCAGATTTACTCCGATTCAATCGAACATACCCACCGAACATACCCCTATCCTATTGTAGGCCTTAGGTAACATAGCAATCACGTGGTACCATAGAAACCAAGATGGCGGCCTCCAGTATACAAAATGGACGACGGAAACTCGTATCACCCTAACAACACGCGCTGCGCATGTGCAGTCACACCACGTATCACTATGGAGATGACGTCACAACATGGCCGCTCACGCGGGTTACCATGACAACACAACATGGCGCCACTACGTCACGTGACATGACGTCACTTCCGGGGTCCCCCACCGGGGTCCCCCAAATGTTCCCTCAAAGGTACATTACATACTACTCACGTCGATGATACGCATGTCTTGAACCAATCTAACCCTGCCTGTGATGCAGTGCGGAGTTACGATGTTGAGGAGCTGGCAGCTGCTTGTCGTTGCTCGGTGGTTCTCTCCGGGTTCTCCGGCTTCCTCCACCCGTAAAACTGTCACGGTCATGATTAGCCATTGTGCATAAATATGTGACCTGAAACATCAATAAATAAATAAATAAATAAATAATCTGAGTTCAATAATGTAATGTCCAGTTTTATTCAGATTACATCGGTTGCTCCCATCATGGATAAAATAACGACGAAATATGAGCAAATTATTGGGGGGGCTGCAGCCCCCCCCCCCCCGGTTCCGACGGGCCTGTAGTGAGAAAACGTTGTGTTTTATGGTAAAAGGCACTACTGTAGGTGCTGGGAGGTACCGGGTGCTGGGTTGACACTTTCGGATTGTGGTGGGAACAAGACGCCAGCAAGTGCAAGCTCGGATGACGGGACTCGGTTTATATTAGAGCTGGGGTGAGATTTGGTGGACTCTCATAACTAATATGCGACAAAGTGGTTGGTTGATAAGTTATTCACTTTTCTGAGGGACAGGAGTTTATTCGTGTAATTGTCATGGGAGGCATGAATATGTTGCAGTCGGAAAAGATGCGACAAGTAAATAAACAGTTTGTGTGGCAGGAGTGAATTCATGCTAATGATCAAAGGGTGATACCGATTATATATGCTTGTCTCGAGATATTATCTCGAGATCATGAGATATTATCTCGAGATCTTGAGATATTATCTCGAGATCTTGAGATAGTTTCTCGAGATCTCGACATAGTTTCTCGAGATCTCGAGATATTATCTCGAGATCTCGAGATAAAAAAAGTATTAAGGGTGGCCTCAATCAGCCACCGTAAAATACTGGTTAGCATGGCATTTTTTAAATGTCCAACATAGCACATTTTTTCAAAACACGTTTCTTGCCATAAATTCTTATGTATTTGCACTAATTTTATACTTTGTCAATTATAAAAATTTCTCTTAATTTTTTTTTATAATTTTGCAATTACTTATGGTTAAGCAAGGTTGTGTGTTTCAATGAATACTGGCAAAACTATAAGATTTTTTCAAATTTAATTAATATTCTATAAGTTTTGGTGCATTTCTTAATATAATTAATTCTGTAATCTATTTGCTAATAATTATTCATTGTTATGTGCCTGTGGTGCTGTACAATGAATTATTGCAAAATTAAAGGATTTTAATGGAACATAATATATCACAAGTTTTGATTCGTTTCTTAATACAATTATTTCTTATAAATTTTAATTCTTGTAATATATTTGCTAATATTTTTGCAATTATTCATTGTTAAGTTCCAGTGGCACCTTTCAATGAATAATTGCAAAATTATCAGAGTTTTTTTGTTTAAACAATATTTATTGAAAAATTGAAAAATGGCTTATAAATTTTAATTCTTGTAAAATATTTAATAATAATTTTTTTATATATATTGATTTCACAAACTATCAGCTACTCATCCCATGTTGTTATGCTGGGGCAATTTATGGAAAAAAAAAACATCCTCTTTCATCTGAAAAGCTCTGCAGCTGTTTAAGAAAAAGGATATGAATCAAATAGGTTCTACTACTCAGAAATTAGTTTCAATCTCATAGGACAAACCTGATTAGAGAAATTAAAATATTGACTCCCAAGAGCTGAATACCACCTGTGACTAACTTGGGTTAGTACAATCAAAAGTAATAAAAACTTTGTTTGCATAAACTTTCCTGAGATTATCTCTTTGAGATTTTGCAATATTTTCAGTATCTCGCACTGTAACATGCCATTAACATGGTGGATAAGTCATGTTCATATGAAATGAACTCAAAAGAGCACACACCACCTTCCTCTGCTGTGAATGGCGTATGCTGAAGATTTTGACAGAAAGACACCTAATACCACACAGATGAATATGTTTTGCACAGTTGTTGATCCATAATGATTCTCAGATGAGCAAAACCTACAGCACCTGACTCATTCATCCATGATTCTCCCTTATGATCCTCAACAATTCAGACATTAATTTTGTCTAAAATTTTTGCACTTTCCCTCTGAGTCTTCCATTTACAGTAATGACTGTTCATCCCCTCATCCAACTAAGCCTCCTGTCTCAAGTCTCCATTTCCTCCCAAGAATTGTATTGTTCAGTTTATGGAAAATGAGAGCCCCTTCCAAGAAACTGTTCCAGTGTCTTCATTTGTCGTAAACCACACATTTTTTAACTTCATTCTTTCACTTTCATTTTCATATCATATATTGTAGATTTGTGTTCCTAGAATTCCTTTTGCAAGCCTTTGTCTCATGAATAAGTCAAATCTTCCTGTGTTATTATATAAAGAAATCTCCATTCAAATTTTATTACCTTTTTTCTCAAAAAACAAAACAAAACAAACCTTATGCCCCCTAAATGGAACAAGCTTTACATGTTTTTTTTGCAATGATAGACGAGAGAGAGGTCATAAGCTGTGGTACCCCCCAAAAAGACTTTGAAGAGATTTTTCAGAAAAATAATTATACGGTTATCTTCTGCTCCTGTTTGGTAAAAGGTGAACATGATAAAGTATAGGGGTTTTAACTTTCTAAAACTTCACAGTAGACCACATTTCTGTTATATATCACTCTCCGGTCCTGAAAAATGATTTCGAAGTTCAAACAAAAAATAACCCAGTCAAATTAGATAAGAGTTTCTCAAATAAAATAGTAATATCTACAAATCACCTAGTCACCCAGGAAATGTACAAACAATGAAACATGAATTCAGTTTAGTAACTGTAACTGTTTCTCCACAAAAACTTTATTGAAACTGTTTCTCCCGATAAGTTTCATTTGGTTAAGGATTCACTTCCCCTTCAGAATGAATTTATTTGTGTGGTTTTGGTAGATGCCTCTTCCCGTGATGTTTATATTTACCCCTAGATACTTGTAGTCACATCATGTCTCTCCTACTCTAAAACGTTTGCTGCTGCTGCTGCTGCTGCTACATTCCGGAAAACAGCCCCCCCCCCCCTCCATACTGAAATTGATAGATGAGGATGTCATTCAGCCTAAATTTCAAACCAGTAAAAATTACATGAATTTTAATCAGAAATGTTGAGAGACACTTCTCAGAGCTTTGTGTTCCTACCACTGTTTCATGTGCCGTTACCGGAATGTTTTATTCTTGTAACTTACATGACATTTGATTGGAAAATAATAAATAAATTGTAACACAAATTATTATCTTACTAAATATACATTGCAAATGCTAAAATAAACATTTTAATCTACTGTTAAAACATTTTTTTTTAAAGATACATGACTTTGATAATTGTCCTATTGTGTTTAGATTTTTTTTTGACTTGTTTTAGGTTTTTATAGGTCAAAATTTTGGAATTTGACATTTCCATGTATGCAGATAATGACAAAGAGCTGAATGATATATTTGATGACTTGTCTTCCCGCGTATCAACATAATAATATATCTGCAGAGCTATTAATTTTGTCTTCATCTATCCACCGGTAACCCTTCTTGTGTCGTTTTGACATTTTTACCTGAGAAATGAAGAGTGTTTGCAGATTTTCTGGTAGAAACAGAGACTTGCTTCAAAATTTGATCAATGTTATTTTTTCCAAATTTACCTTTTAAAAGTTTTCAGTCACTTTTTTAACCCTACTGATATTTACTCTTTGATATTGTATAAGAGCTCTCATCTGTTTCCTTCTTGGAGTGTATTGTTACCTTCAATACATTGTGTTTTGAGCTGGAGACCTTCGGTCTTTCTCTTTGATAATTTTCTTTTTCAGTCAGGAGTTTAGTGGATGGATTGGGAACAAAAAAACAGAATTGGGACTGCATTCCCAACCAGTTTATTTTTTCCAATCATTAGGATTCATGAACAGAACATTATGTTCTCAAAATGTTCTGAGCAGATTCTGTAATTTTTCAGATGGACTTCCAATCAAATTTGTTAATTTACAATTTTGCACCTGTAATATTGGGAAGAGATCACATGCTACTGTATGTAGCACTCTGTATTATTCTATAAATTATGGTTATTGAACTTCACTGATAACTTTATACATTTATTATGGTTGTGAAATAGCCTTACCTACAGAAAGTAACAACTGATAAATAACTTATTAGGGCTGAATTGCTGTCATAAGTTTTCAAGAGGGAACCAAATTACCGGGGAAGAAACTGAAAATGCTGTTTTCACAAAGCATCTAGAACTTTGAGTCTGGTAGAACTTTACTCAATGATTTTCCATGGCTCTCTGCTACTGGTAGCGGTACACCAGTTTCTTCCAGATGTAAAACTTTCCGACACAATATGACTCTGGATGTGGAAAGTGTAATAAAACCCAAATGAATAATTAGATAAATAAACGGGATAATTTGTGATATTTAATTATATACTTCATATATTAGATGCTGCCTTGGGTAGTAGTGGGGGCAGACATTTTCACTCCCTCCTTTTTAGATACTAAAAATATACCTCCAATGGGAGGCCGAATAGTACACGAAAATTATTGGGCCGAAACGTGCAAGGGAGAAAAACGGTTTACTGACGTTTCGTACACAAGACGTTTCGTTCACGCGACGATTCGTACACAAATAAGACGTTTCGTACACAAAAAATGGACGTTTCGTACACGAAGTGAGCGTTTCGTACACGTGTTTAATTATCTGTTTTAGACCTTGTATTATAAAATTATTTATTATTTTTGTTACATTAAATTAATATTTTGACATTTATGAATATCTCCTGTGAATATAAATTTATGTAAAATTATTCCTGTTTTTATGGAAACTGTTGGTGTTTAATTGCATGTTGAATAGGTTAATTTTCCTTGATTACTTTGATTTATTGTTTGATTTACTGTTTGATTTTACCGATGAGTGACTTGTTTGAATATTGCCGGGATGTTTTTAGGTTATTTTGTTTGTACATGCGATGGCTAATCTAGTCAGCGGTAAATTGCAAAGAGTCTGACCGTCGCCGACGATGAAAATATTGAAGGCCGGTTTGGGTAAAAATGTGGAGGCCGGTTTGGGTTAAGTGGAGGCCGGTTTGGGCCAAAATGTCGGAGGCCGGTTTGGCTGGAGGCCGATTTGGGCGTATTCGTACACGATGAGGAGGAGCTCAGAATCTACAACATACTGGTGGTGTTAAATGACACCAAATACTGTTGCTATCAATAAAGGGCAAATATCGATAAAATAAAATCAGTTTAGCATAATGCAATGAGGTGATTCGCCGAAAATGTACAGTATCGCTGGAGATAAATTGTCATAAAAACGGAATAAAATTTTATCACTATCAAAGATAGCAATATATTTTATATTGATGTAATACAATAAAATCACATGCAGAATACAACAAACACATAAAAACAAAACATGTTATTTTTGTTTAATGAATTTATTTTAATTTAGTATGTATGAGATTTCAACTAAAGTCACCACGTATTTATTGGAAAATAAAATTATTTCACGCAAGAAAATAGTCTTCTTTCTTTCTTTTAAACCCAAAATCTGAAATTAGAAGGAAAAAAAGTGAGATATAAAGAGAAAATGCGAAATTAAAATCTGTGTACGAAACGTCCAGGCGTTTTGTGTACGAAACGTCCTAAATTGGCCGTGTACGAAACGCCCGTGTACGAAACGTCTAGCACCCGAGAAAAACAATGGAGTCTGCAATTCACACATTCATAGTAGACCACAAACAAAGCAACAAACATATACATACATATACACCGCACATGTCATGTTATTTTCGAGTTGTACTGCAAATAATTTGAACTTGAAGGTCAAACGAACCATTTCATTCAAGATTTTCACTCTTCTCTCGAGCCTGCTCCAGTCGGCATTTTTATGCATAAAACTTGATAGTCTGGCAAACACGGTGCGCTATTGTATTAAATTGGGTCTGTAATTATTCTGTCAACTAACTTATAATTATCTTTCGGAATGCAATAAAATGACACCCCCATCCACAGTATTTTTTCAAGTATTATCGCAGTTGTTAGCAGCGCATTTGCAAGACGACATTTTGCTTCAAACTGACGCCAACCGCCAGGGGGACAGAAACTGGGCTAATATCAGGTTTTGACTCGAGTAGATTCTCCGGTTGATTCTATCACAGACAATCTATAGTCTGTGATTCTATACTCCGTGTCGATGGGTACGTTTCCGTGGGCCATTCGAGAATACTAGTGTTATTCTGGACATGCGCAGATAAGGCAGAAGGCGATTCGTGTCGTTCTGTTCAAGTGGACGTATTCTGGAATACTATTCTGAATGCATTCTGTTAATCCACCTCACTTGGAGGAATAAACGTTATTCTAGACATGCGCAGTATTGCGCACTGACCAAATAGTTTTGCACATCACAAATCTTGAGGCCGAAATTTGTTTTCAACGGTGGTGTAATAGTGCCAACCCGCCTCCAGTTATTTATCTGTTACAACAGATTAATAAACTTTTATAACAGATTCATAATTTGTTTTAACAAATTAGTAATGTGTTATAACCAACTAATAATCTGTTTTCAACAGTTTTTATACAGTTATAGCCAACTAATATTCTGTTGGAACAGATTAAGTTGGCCTTATCTATTTTTACCAATTAATGATCTGTTATAGTTATCTTTTAAAAACAACTAATGGGGAGCACGGCGGCTCATTGACTGGCGCATCGGACTTGTGACCGATAGGTCGACAGTTCGAAAGAGGTCCATACCACTTGCATTGTGACAGTGAGCAAGTCACCCCTGACTGCGCACACAGGGGCACAGATACAAAGTGTTCTTAGATGTGCTGCACGTTGATGGTACACGTGCATTCAACCAATGCTCATCTGGCTTGTGCCTGGTGAGTCCGTTGGGGAGTCTAGCAGTTACTTGTCGCTGAGCGATGGTTTCTCTAGATACTCCGGTTCAAGTTCCGTCATCTGTGCAACCATCAACCTTTCGTACGCGATTGAGCAAATAAAACCTTTATGGTTCACAGATGTGTTATTAGAATGGGATTTTAAGGCTTATGTGACTGGGTACAGACCTTGTAAAGTAGTAGAGCGGTATGTGTTGGTATGTACAGTATATGGCTAGAAGCCCACGTGTATTCCCATGCCTATGGTAAGGGTCCCTGAAGAAGGTCCATGACCGGTGAAGCAGTTTTATTTACGTAAACAAATCCGTTGGATTTTCCAGGATGTGGACTGTCGGTCATCGGGGCCTTAACGTCGCTGGGGCTTCTGGGCATTTCCAATACGGCTCGACCCGATGCTTTTACCTATGCTATTGCACAACGCCTTCTTTCCGTAGCCTGTTTACCCTATATAACACTGTACCCCCCCCCCCCCACACACACACCTCCATTGTTACAATGGCACGAGCATTCTCAGTGAACAGCCGCCCTCTCGCTCTGACGTCTCCGTGCCCATGACTCTTTTGCGATGTTACTCTAGTAGCCTACAAGGCCTCTTCGACTCAACCGCGACCACAGAATTGCGCCCCACCCAAATGGGCCTTATCGTGCTTTACCCCATGTAACACTGTACTGCTACGGCCCATTCGCTTTAACACGCGAGGACTCGGAGCAAGTCCCATGCAGCTCTACCAGCTTTATACGCCGAGCCCAAACATCTGACTGCCACCTGGTCTTTAGTCGACTTTTTGTGACAGGTGTCCAACGCGCGCCCCTACCTCCGTTTCTTCTTGCGAGTTTTACTGCCGTATCATACGGGAAATCTTTCGGACTCTTTAATTCCCCTGTTCTATAGCACAACGCAGCCACACGCATAACATCTTCATCCAGTCGGTGATTAAATTATGCAACTAGGCATTTTGACCGGACCCTCCCCAGCCCCCTGCCCCAAATACACATTACGCCACTGACCTATTTAGAAATAAGCCGTAACACATGACTCCTGTTGGCCCCATATATATTTACTGGCCAAGTTTCTGTGAGGCGACGACGTATCCTGGTACCCATGTCTGTACTTTAGCTCTCTAATTTCATAGAAAAATAAACTGAGACTGTCTTTATAATTAATTCCGTGTCTGTGTTGAGACCAATTTGTTTCAGCCACATCTCACTCTACCATTCAAAAATAAATTTAGACTATTCTTATAATTCCAATTCGGTGTTGAGATCAAATTGTATCAAACACGTCTCACTCTACCATAAAATAAAACATTGTTGAAAGCTATTACAAGGTTCAAAGCTTCCAAAGGTTTTGCACATTGCAGTTACATTAAGTGTCGAATCTACTTCCATTCACAGGCAGTCGACAAAATATCAGATGTTATCAATTTTAATAAAATATATGTTATATTATCAAAACTATTTTTTTAGTATTGATAATATAATATATATTTTATTAAAAATGATAAAATCTGATAATTTGTCGAGTGCCTGTGCACAGAATAATTCTTGTTAGCTGCCGATAACGCAACCAACTTTTTCTGTGTCGTCGGTTAATTCTTTGACGAGAGACGCAATCTTGATCAATATCGATTATTCTGAATATCATGTAACGTGAAATGAACGTTTCCTTGAGAATAAGATTCTGTAATTGCACTGCGCATGACACACTAGTCGGTTGAATTCTGAATACATTCGGATGGCCCACGGAAACGTACCCGATGTGGATTAACAGAATGTATTCCGAATAGTATTCCAGATTAAGTCCACTTGAACAAAACGACACGAATCTCATTCTGCCTTATCTGCGCATGTCCAGAATAACACTAGTATTCTCGAATGGCCCACGGAAACGTACCCTATATCTTTCTGCACGGAGAATCAACTTCACTGGAAATGGCAGTATGACCACCCACTTTGAGCAAAACGAACAAAGAGACAACGAAAATTCTTGCGCACTTTTATCAAAAAAACTACGCTCCAGCTTGAAAAATCGAAACTGGGATGACATGCTGGTCGTTTTGGAACAAGCAAGTGATCATATGAGAAACGAGGAAGAACGGTAGGCATCTTGCCACGTTAAACACCCAAACCAACTCCAAGAAGAGAGTTATGGGACATTTCGTTGAAACACCATTTCGCCCCGGGACGTTCCGACAATTAACGTTTGGGACGTTCCGATCATAGAAATCGGATATAGAAAGACTTTGGTCCGACACTTAACGTATGGGATGTTCCTTTTCCCAATCAGAAAGGGATAGGGAAGATTCAGCCCTGGGAACATAGGACCCTGGATTTTTCGTCCTCAGAAAGATTCAGCCGGGTAGATTCGTCCCCTGTATGCAATGGTTGACTGCTAATTGGTCAATTCGTGTTCTGTCTGGGTGTTTGTCAATTGACATAATTGACAATTGACAAGTGGTTTAAGGGGTGCTGGTCAAAACGTCACACAACCAAAACGTCACATTTCGAAATGGTCAAAACGTCACATTTTTTGGTCAAAACATCACATATTTTTGGTCAAAACGTCACACACTTTTTGGTCAAAACATCGCATACTTTTGGTCAAAACGTCACACACTTAAGACAGCAAGATAACTACCGTATTCCTTGTTCTATGCCCAATCAACTAATCGAATGAATGAAAGGCGCTCAAGGACAATGAGCAATAGATGAGTTTGGCCTCGAATGAATAAATGAAGTTTCAGTTTCAGTTCAACCGCTTTTGACCCTACTGACCTTCAACCAACTGTGTTTTTCATAGGTCACCACCCACCAAACGCCGGGACACCAGACGAGAGAGGAGAAGAGCAGAGACAGAAAAACAGAAAGAAGCCTGGGCTCTGACAAGGAAGATGAAGGCAACCAGGAGGAGACACCATCGGCCGAATTCATAGAATTCCTGGATGAATGTGCCATCGACCTCTACTGATCCCTTAAGTTTGACTTCGTCGGAACAATAAAACCAAGAAAAGGGGCAAAAGGAGCAGACGTCATTAACCCAACCTGTTCACTTTCCACCTTTAATATGCTCAGAGACGTCGCTAAACCTCAAACAAACAATAAAAGAGGGTCAAAAGGGGCTTGCCTCAAACCGTCCACGAGCACCTTCCGCACGCGAAACCATTCATCTCCTCGTAGTGTCGTAAAGTGTATACTGTGGGGAAAATTAGCTCACTCAAAGCGCTTGTTAACTTTATACATTTATTCACATTTAGCGGCAGAGCCTCCAAGAAATATTTGAGAATTAACTATTCGAAATCCACGAGGCAAGGCATTGACAAATTGATCACAAATTTACACTGAACAGCGAGGTAATTTTGTGCGTGGTCAGTTTGTTTCATTTCCTCGTGGATTTCTAACAGTTCTGATTCAATTCTTTGAACGCTCTTGGCTCCGTCCACTTAACAGTTTTTGAGACCACCCACCAAAGAAAATGTTTCTCGCATTCAATATATACCGAAAAATATTCATGCATCCATCGGTAGCCATTGTTGATACATCTTACTGAAAAAAATAATGTATATTTTTGATCGATTTTACTCAAATTTATTCCGTTCTCACCAGGCATAGCCTATCATCAGTGACCTTGCTGAAAATTTCGACATCTAATTACGTGTACACTCCATACGAAAAAATTATCCCAAAATCGACTGAGTGTGTTATGTGTAATTACATAATGTCAGACGTCCACTCACTAATCAGTGTTGATTGGACTGTATTGGGTAAAGATTCGCAATTAACATATTAATTTCTGTTCACTAAATCTTTTTTTTGTACCTGATACATTTTGTTTGGGAATTTTGTATATCAAATAAAATCTTTAAAGGTGAAAATCGGTTCGGTAAATCCCGTTATTTTGTGTGATAAATTTGACCCCAAAAATGAGAATTTCGCCGATCACCTGCAACAGTGTGGCTCTTCCGTCAGTTGGATCAACATTGCATGAAATATTCTGAAGTCATTGGAGACCGGCGAACAAACTCAGTATTCAGTCTGTTGCCATGGAGAGTTATGATTACCAAAACACCTTATACAGTAGACAAAACAGTGGCAGGCAAAAGTGTTATTAGTCTATAATTTCCACACACAAAAAATAAACCCACTATTTTTAAGAAAGAGCATACCAACTGCTAGGGAG
Source organism: Pictodentalium vernedei (assembly GCA_031216915.1). Taxonomy (NCBI): domain Eukaryota; kingdom Metazoa; phylum Mollusca; class Scaphopoda; order Dentaliida; family Dentaliidae; genus Pictodentalium; species Pictodentalium vernedei. The sequence continues at coordinate 536,058,198 of CM062296.1, forward strand.
CTTTCTGGCATTTGTGTCCACCCAATGGGGATAGCAAACGGCACTTGCCGCAAGATAAATTCTTGAATGACTAGATTTTCATATTTTGGGTCAAATACATCGCTTATGACCCCTCATTGGAATGAGCCCAATGAACTTGTTACAGTGAGAGTTATAAGCTGTGTTTTTCAAAAAAGAATTGAAAATATATAAAGTTTGAATGGAGAATTTTGTATTTACGGTGGGTCGGTTTTGGCAGTTACTTCAGGTAAATAGTTAACAGAAAGCTTGCTAGCAGTTTTCCCGCCTTTTCCAGCATATTGGACGATTAATTTTTTTAATGAATAATACATTCTCATTTTAGTTCATCTAAACTATTTCGGTAAAAAGCTCATGCTACAATAAAAATTAAATCGCCGGGTTTTAACTTTGAAATGTTCGGGCACTCGGCACAGTATAGAATCCATAATCCCGTGTCGGAAAAGCTATTGCCGCAGCGAAACGCTAAGATGTATCGCCAAGACTGTCACATCGTTGTTTCAAAAACACCGTACACCAAGAACACATTTTATTCACTGAAATACTCTTTCTATTCCCTAATTTCATTTAGGAGAATGAATGAAGACAAGATCATTTCGACGGAGACAATCCAACCTTCAGTTATACGGGGGAGGGTGTAGGGGGGGGGATCCAAATCGTATATCAGCGAAAACGACGGGGTATTAACAAGGGCGGTTTTGTATGCAATGTACACATAATGATGACATTTTTCTCCGCCTATAAACTCTGAGAGGTACGAATCGCTGCGGCTAATTCAGTTCTGCGTACTTCACAACATCCAAATGGTCCCGACCAACACATTTCTAATTTCAAGCCCCCCCCCCCCCCCCCCCCGCCATTAGTAAGTTGTCCACTTATAATAATAAATATAAAATGTGTGACGTTTTGACCAAAAGTATGTGACGTTTTGACCAAAAAGTGTGTGACATTTTGACCAAAAGCATGTGACGTTTTGACCAAAAGTATGTGACGTTTTGACCAAAATATGTGACGTTTTGACCATTTTGAAATGTGACGTTTTGGTCGTGTGACGTTTTGACCTGTTCCCGGTTTAAGGGCCTATATAAGTAATGGAATTTTGTTTATTTTGAAATTCTCACCTCTCATATTCCTTAAATTCAGATTAAATATACACAAATTATACATCAAAATGGAGGTTGGGATGTATAGAACACGAAACACATAGGTACTCAACTCATAGAGTCGACTGTAGGCACCACTGGTACCTGGAAGTCTGCTACCGTATTCGCACCAGAACTGATAATAAAATAATATGAACTTTGGTAAAACCAAGAAGCGCGTGCAACTCACAGTGTTTTTCAAATTATAATGACATAAACTTAACAAAATTTAAAACAGTGTTTAAGGGGTCGTCCAACAAAACATTTTGCATTGTAAACTAATGCATGTACATGCTGTCTTGTAGATTTATTTCCCCCTAAAAACATATCAGACCTACAATATAATATGAAATTTAGGCAAACCTAAAAGCGAGTGAAAGTGATGCATTTGGCCTAATGTGCTGCAGGCCTACATTTACTGGTAAAGAATAGGGGACCAACCAAATTTCGAAATAACTACTTTTATCTGCATTTTGATTGGAAGATATTTTTGAATCCTCTGATTGAAAAATAATTTTATCATTGCTTTGATTGAAAGATATATTTATGGCGTCGTTGTTTTCCGCAATTTATCCGATGAGTTACGGAAATTGCTGCGTTCATTTTTATTTTTTCACAAATAGCGTGTACCATTTATTGTTACTATTACCAACGTTTAGTAGCCACTACAAGAAAATACAGCAGTGCTGTGCAAAAAAAGGACGATGATAATATTCCAATGCAATTTTACTGAAAAGGCCATCTTTAAAATAATAAGACTGAGCATCACAAATGTAGTTTCATGATTCGGACCAGATTTTTATATAGGACGTTTCGCACCCAGATCTATGGACGATTCTGACCATATTTCTGGCCGATTCGGACCAGACTATTGGATGATTCGGTCCATGTTTGTGGACGATTTGGACCAGGTTTCTGGGCGATTTGCCCCAGGTTTCTGGGCGATTTGCCCAACAGACACACAAACTACACAAGCCAGCACAGACATACACACTTCACAAGACAGCACAGACTTGTCGTTTGAAGTAAATAGGCCTAGAGCTTTATGTGCCAATTTCAATAAGCCGTTTTCATTAATTTCACTGAAAAAATACCGACGTACCGGTATTGTTTGTAGTTATCACAACAGATAATTCTGAGAGTAATTATGAAACTGCTAATCCTGTGCTTCTGGATTTTTGCAATACATTTTGGGTCCGCATACCGAATTTGGTCAAAATCGGCCCAGTAGTTAGCCCATTGCTAAGGGGGAGCTCTGGTTGCTAATGACGTCACGTGGCGTCAACATTGACCTATCTGTTTTCATTTGCAATGCATTTTGGGTCCATATTCCGAATTTGGTCAAAATCGGCCCATTAGTTAGCCCGTTGCTAAGGGGGCACTCTGGTTGCTAGGGAAATCAAAAGACGTAAACTTCGATCTGTTTTCATTTGCAATGCATTTTGGGTCCATATACCGAATTTGGTCAAAATTGGCCCAGTAGTTAGCCCGTTGCTAAGGGGGCGCTCTGGTTGCTAGGGAAGTCACGTGACGTCATCATTGATTTTATCTGTTTTCATTTGCTATGCATTCTGGATCCGTATACCGAATTTGGTCCAAATCGGCCCAGTAGTTAGCCAGTTGCTAAGGACGTGCTCTGGTTGCTAGGGTAGTCAGGAGACGTCAACATTGATATGTCTGTTTTTATTTGCAATGCATTTTGGGTCCGTATACCGAATTTGGTCAAAATCGGACCAGTAGTTAGCCCGTTGCTAAGGGGGCGCTCTGGTTGCTAGGGAGGTCACGCGACGACACCATTGACCTGTCTGTTTCGTTTGCAATGCATTTTGGGTCCGTATACCGAATTTGGTCAAAATCGGCCCAGTAGTTAATCCGTAAGGGGGCGCTCTGGTTGCTAGGGAAGTCAGTGACATCATCATTGATCTATCTGTTTTCATTTGCAATGCATTCTGGGTCCGTATACCGAATTTGGTCCAAATCGGACCAGTAGTTAGTCCGTTGTTAAGGGGGTGCTCTGGTTGCTAGGGAAGTCACGAGACATCAACATTGATATGTCTGTTTTTATTTGCAATGCATTTTGGGTTCGTATACCGAATTTGGTCAAAATTGGACCAGTAGTTAGCTGGTTGCTAAGGGGCAATGTGGTTGCTAGGGAAGTCATGCGACGACACCATTGACCTGTCTGTTTTCAGTTCACTTTGTTCCAATAACACGCAGTGTTGGTTTGAAGTGAACAGCGTTTTGCAAATGCAAAACAGATAAATCACGTGACAGAATACTCTGCAGAATCGAACAACAGCGGGATCCCAACAGCCAGCCAGCAGACGATGAAATCCAATGTGCAATTATGGGAACATTTAGCTTTTCGACAATTTCTGTCATTTAGTCAGCAAAGCAAACGACAGTTGAGTTTGTTTGGAAAAACTTTAATTTTGAAAAGCATGTTCAATAAATTATTCACAGTCTGCATGGAATGATTTAAGGAGAAATCTCGCATTACACCGTTCGCTTTTTAGGGGGCGTCATTCGATTTGTTCGCTTCTGAAAACGAGAGCTGGGGTTCCCCATGTTTTTACTTCCGGTTTCCGGTTTAGATTGGATGGCATAGCATTCCTTGGTTTTTCCAATTTCATGTACATGTTGTCGATTAGGCTTGCTTCAAAGCAGCCCTTCGGGCTGCTTTTGCGCGCGCTAATATTTCATCAGAACAACTTGTGGCCAAATGTGCTTCATATATCCAAGAACAAAGCTAGGCATTCACAACACTTTCGAATATAGCAATAGGTCTGCATTTTGGAAAAGGACAACGCTGTCTGCATTTTTTATTGAAGATGGTTTCGATGCTCGACAGACATGCGCAAATCACTCGTTAACACGAATTTCCATCAAAAAACAAAATCGTAATTCTACGAAATTTCAACAGGTATCATGATACCTTGCATTGAATATGGCAACTGTGCAATCTCTGTCTAATAACAATATACTGTATGAAGGCGATCTTTTTCATTATTTGATTTTAGACGGCGTTGTTTTTACATGCTTTTTCTGTCCGATGATGTCAACCGGAAATCGAAAGTATACTCATACGTAAACAAAAGCAAAGGCTTTGGAATTTTCTCCAATGAAGCTCTGTCGCCGTGTTTTGAAGAATTTTTATCCCCTAGCTTTGTTCTTAGATATGTAAAGCACATTTGGCCACAAGTTGTTTTCGTGAAATATTATTAAATTATCAGTTCTGGTGCGAATACAGCAGCAGACTTCCAGGAACCAGTGGTGCCTACAGTCGACTCTATGAGTTGATTACACATGTGTTTCGTGTTCTATACATCCCAACCTTCATTTTGATGTACATTTTGTGGAAATTTAATTTGAATTGAAGGAATATCAGAGGTGAGAATTTTCAAAATAAACAAAATTTCATTACTTATATAGGCCCTTAAGGTGCTATATAAGTAATAGAATTTTGTTTATTTTGAAATTCCCACCTCTTATATTCCTTAAACTCAAATTAAATGTACACAAATTATACATTAAAATGAAGGCTGAGATGTATAGAACATGAACCATATATGTAAAGAGTTGACAGCATCAGCAGGGACTACTGGTTTCTGGAGGTCTGCTACATCCACATAATGGTAATAATCATTTCTTCTTACAATATATTGGGGATAAGTCAAGAATGTAGACAAATATATAACAAACTATTTATTCGTACAGATGAACAAAAAGAAAAAAAATGGAACTCATGCAAAAGGAACATGCTTGTATCTGACCCCCTGATACAAACATCTGTATCAGGGGGCCGGATACACGACAGTTGTGGAGTTAATACAGACAAAATACATGTTGATTGTAAGATAAAACAGTGTATTATTCTATAGAGACTGCACAGTTGCCATATATTCTATGCAAGGTATCATGCCACATGTTGAAATTTCTTAGAATTACGATTTTGTTTTTCGATGGAACTTCGTGGTATCGAGTGATTTGCACATGTCCGTCGAACATGGAATCCATCTTCAGTAAAAAATGCAGACAGTGTTGTCCTTTTCCCAAATGCAGTCCGCTGCATTCTAAATTATTTTGAATGGCAAGCTTTGTTCTTGGATATGTGAAGCACATTTGGCCACAAGTTCTCGTGAAATATTATTGAATTACCGGTTCTGGTACGAATATGGTAGCAGACTTTCAGGAACCAGTGGTGCCTGCTGTCAACTCTATGAGTTGATTTCATATATTGTTCATGTCCTATACCTCCCAGCCTTCATTTTGATGAATAGCTTGTTTATATTTAATTTGAATTTAAGGGATATCAGAGATAGGAATATCAAAATAAACAAAATTCCATTACTTATATAGCACCTTAAGGTAATTATTTATTAATTCTAATAATATTAGATAACATTATTTCACAACCTAACAACACAAAAACTCAAACACTACAATTCTACATATTATAATTTATTTAATGGTGTTTAAGGTCACATATTTCTGAACAATGGCTGATCATGACCACAACAGTTTTACGGGTGGGGGAAGCCTGAGTACGTGGAGAGAACCACTGAGCAACGACGAGCAACTGTCAGCTCCCCAACATACTAACACCACACAAGCAGGGTTAGCATTGGTTGAAGACAGGAGCACCATCGACATGCAGTACTCCTTGGTACATGTCACCGTGGGCAATGGGGGTGAAGTGTCTTGCCCAAGGACACAATGTGGTTGCCACAGGTGGGATTCAAACCGAGGACCTCTTAGCTTGCAGCCTGCACCTCTAGTACCAACTGAGTTGATGCGCGATCATGCGCCCCTTACAAATTATATACACATAATGTCACACAAAGCACTGGTGGTGGAACAAGTATATTATAAAGATATATAGATGTAATCACAAAAGTTATTTCTTTTGTTTTTCCAAGTCTATAAATTTTATTTAGGCCCCAAAAAATTAATGGTAACCTTTTGGTCACCCAACCCGCCCTAATTTTGCACCCTGACCCTCATGATTTTTTTTTTCCTGAAATTGAAAAAGAAACAATGATCATTTACAACGACGACATAACTATTGCTGGGTGGTTTTTCAGTATACCGATTATAATCGGTTAAGGATATTAACACTATTGAAAAGCTACAGAGAAGGGCCACGAAACAACTGAGCAACCTGAAAAATTTAGATTACAAAGAAAGACTTCGGAAATTGAAAATGCCAACATTAAGATACAGAAGATTGAGGGGCGATATGATTGAAATGTACAAAATATGTAAGAACATTCATGATCCAGATGCAACAGTAGGCCTTATCAACTATAATGAAAATCAAACAAGGGGACACAACCTGAAATTAGCCAAGCAGCCAAGTAGACTCGAGCTTAGAAAAAATTCATTCATTAGAAGATCTACAGACATTTGGAATAGTTTGCCCCAGAAAATTATTGATTCAAAATCGGTTTTTGAATTCGAAGTCAGACTTGATCGCATTGGGCAAACTTAGATTTAAAATATGACTATAACTCAAACCTCGACAAACCCGGAAATCAAACTCGAGATAAACATGGAATGGATAGAGAGGAAGATAAGGATATAGAGGCCTAGTGGCCTGAGTCCTTCGAAGATCCTAAGGTATCCTAAGGTATAATCTGTATAATTTTCAATACTGTCACAGACACTATCAAATTGAATCATAATCAGTATACCGAAAAGTTCATTTTACCCCGGTATGCAAATTTCAACTTGCTAAGTTGCTCATCATGGTTTTTATCAAGATTTAAGTGAATGTACTTCATTGGCGCAAATTTTTCAGTATACCGATTTTGGGTCTTTTCCCTTTTTACCACCCTGTGTGCCCTCGCAGACCATGGAACGTTTGTTTATTACTTTTCTTTCCCAACTGTTCAAGTGGATTGTCTCAACAGTCACCATCATTACGAATGATAGAGTATTGTTTACCTTGAATTTGAAACAAGTTGAGGTGACAATCACATGTACTGCATTACACTAAGCATGGGTAGTTAGTCACATTGGACATTTTGACCATTGGCATACCTGCTATTTAAAACCTGGAGATTTTCCTTGGGAAATGCCAAGGGATTCGCTTTAGTTTACACTTCTACTAACTTCCAAGTGATTGGCTGTTTGCATACGCTGAAGTCATGATAGCATCTTGCCTTCTAAATAGTGTACACACAAGTGTTTGATACAAGACCTTTGCAAGACAGTGTACTTTACTGTTTTCAGATAAACAAAATCAAGTCATTTGTGCTTCCTCTGCCAAGATAATATGATGATACTAAACCATCCTACTACCACAATCACTTAAAATGTTGTTTCGTTTCGAAGTTGTGGAATTACACCCAGAATGTGCACTGCAATCGCAAATAAAGCATCCGCGAATAAAGTGTCTACTAATAAACTGCCATTTTGGGTGATATTCAGACTCAACAAAATATCGGGGCAGTATATTTCAGTCACAATTGTTTGAAGAATTTGGTCCTAAAAATTAATTGAAGCACAAATTTCACCCCCCCCCCCCCCACCCCCAAACCCCCAAAAAATATATTCCTACCTACTGACCCTATTTGTTTTCTGCTATGTAACCTGAACCAAACTATTAATTTTTTTTGGCCTAAGATTGAGCAGTAAATTCAGCAGCACACATGTGTTTGAAGGTGAAAATGAAACTGTATGACATTCGAAGAAAGACATAAATGGTAAATTAACCAAGTTAGTGCTGAAACGGTTGGCTCATTTTCATAACCAACTAACCGAGAGCTATAACTGGATAATACCTGGTTATCTGTGGCCATTATTTCACTGAATATGGGATCAAAACTATTGGGATTGTAAAGCAGAAACTGTTCCATAGAGTGTATACAAACAAACATTGTTGAGTACTTGACAATGTTCGTGTGTATACATACTTTGGAATAGTTCTGTGATTACTCAATAGTCATGGAAATTGCCAGCCATTAACAAAGTTTTGAATGCCAAAGTCGATTATATACAACATGGCTTGGAGGTGTAATGTATCCCAAAGGAGAAGCGACAGATTTGCTACGTTTTAACTGAGGAATGATGATCACTATCGATATTTTGGATAACCGGTTGACATTTTTTTCTAATCGGCTGGGTAGGTAACTGGTCTAAAACCGGTTATCCAGTTTACTATCTCTGTATTATAACAAGTCCACCTTAATAAACACAAGGAGGCTATATGAGATTTAGTGATTTCACAATTTCAACTGTTAGGAAAGACTTTAATGGTGCACCTTGCTCAAATTAATGATATGCCTCTTTAAGGCCATGTTGAGGTATTTTCACTTTTCTTTGACATTGATGTATATGTGTATGCATTATTTCATTTCTTTTCCATTGTACAAGTTTCAAGCAGTTAATGTTGCTTTAAAAGTTCTGTTGTCTTGTTTTGAGATATTTTTCCGATAAATGAAATTTATTATCGATTTATAAAATGTTATATTTCTCATTTTGATAGGTATCCAGCACTTATATTTTATCGAAATTTTGGAGAATCCATTTGGATTCTTATGAGAATGGTTGTGAGACTTTTGAAAAAAATTATGGGATAATAAAAGTGGTTCCAGAGAAACCACTTGGGCCAAATCAAATTTCTGAAACCTTTATGCACATCTATTGATGCTACCTGAACACCTCAGCATAGTTTAAATGTTTCAAATTACATACGCTTAGTGATATGAAGTTTGGATGTATGGACATACGGACGGGATGGATGGGATGTTTGGGATGGACAGAGATCACGACAGTATCCCCACATTTTAAAAAAAAAATGTGGGAATTAAAATGTACCAATAATTTACCACCACGTTCACCGGTTTAAGATCTTGGTGATATGAAGTTTGAACATATGGGAGGAATAGACAGGACGGTCGAGATTACGACAGTATCCCCACTTTTTAAAAAAATGTGGGAATAATAAAAGTGGTTCCGCTGGAACCACTTGGGCCTAATCAAAATTTCGAAACTTTTATGCCCATCTACAGATGCTACCTGAACATCTCAGCATAGTTTTAATGTTTTGAATTACATACTGTTGGTGATATGAAGTTCGGACATATGGATGGGATGGTCGGGATGGACAGAGATCATGACAGAAGTCACAATATCCCCACTTTTTAAAAAAATGCGGGGATTAAAATGTACAAACAATTGACAACCACGTTCACCGGTGTAAGATCAAACAGAAAAGTAGTTTGCGTTTATTATTATTTTATTGTCTTTAAGCATGTAAGATAATGGTGTTTTTGGCTTTTTGCTTTGACTACTTCTGACTTGTAGTGTATGCAGCTTGAGGGTTCAGCTTGAAGTTTGTTCAAATTAAGTCCCAGGAGTGATATTTGGGGCCCTGTGGGAACCTGATTTTTAACTTGAGTGTAATATGAGAAAAAAGTTTTTAAAATCTTCTTCAGATCCACCAGTCAGAATCTTTTGATGATTGGTATAGAGTATCCTTGGGGGTGGGGCGATTCAAGTTTGTTCAAATCAAGTCCCTGGGGTCATATTTGCACTTCCTGTGGGAACTCAGACCTTTAACTTCGTGCAATATGAGGAAGATTCTCTAAAAATCTTTGTCTTCAGATCTAGCATTCAGGATATTTTGATATGCAGTATCCTTTAGGAGGTTCGGTTTCAATTTTAGTCAAATCAAGTCCCTGGGGTTATATTATAGCTCCTTGTGGGAGCCTGGATTTTAACTTAGTGCAATATGAGGAATATTCTTTAAAAACTTTTTTCAGATTTCGCAGTCAAACTCTTTTGATATTTGGCTTACTACTTTGCAGTATCCGGAGGAGGTTCAGATTTCAGTTTGTTCAAATGAAGTCTCTTGGGTCATACTTGAACGCCCTGTGGGATCCCAATTTTTAACTGTTTAAGAACAATATAGGGACTACCGGTAATTTTTAAAAAAGTCTTCTTCACATTAACAATTCTTTTATTACATAGTATTGACATCCTTAGTGTGGTGCAATTCAAGTCTGTTCAAATCAAATCCCTGGGCTCATGATCTCATATTTGCACTCCGTGTGGGGGCCCAAATTTTAACTTAGTGCAGCATGAGGAACATTCTTCAAAGATCTTCTTCAGATCCACTAGAAAGAATCTTTTCATATGTGGTATATAGCATCACTATAACTCCAAGATTGTTGGAAGTCTTAACTGATAGAGTGCTGGAAGCCCATATTTGGGCTTTATTCTGAAGTACATGTACCACAATTTAAAGGCTCATATTTAGTGCATGTGCTTTGTATTATCTTTGAAGTGATATTATTTAATCTGTAAGGGTTTGCCTTGTTACAATTTATGGGAGAGTGCCCATCGGCACTCTCCCATAAATTGTATCAAGGCAAAGATATGTGTACAAGATTTGATGGTCAAAAATAATTTAGCACTCTACCAGTTAATGTTGACTGATTTTCATAGGCACCAAGGGCTCCAGCCCTGCTAATTCATGTCAGCATTTGGCAATGCCGACGTGTTTGTCTCTGCTAAATAATAAAAGGTCTGCAAAACAATTGTCGACACACTTTTTCAATGTGAATGAAGGTGGAATCCTATAATGAGCTTTCTGTTTTTATTTTTTGCTGAAAATGATGCCTTTCCACAGTGTACATACAAAGAGTACATGTAATCACCCATACATCAGAACAATCCGATATGATACCGATGGGTGTTCTTAAATCCAGCCAAATATCTCTTGAAGGACCATCCAGTTCAGTGGAAGACATTTCACATAATGAATTTGATATTGTGAACAACTATTTAATGGAAGGTAAAAAGTGAATAAATAAATGAACAAATCTATTTTGAAGTAGTCTGGGTACTTTTAATCCATTTTGGATACCAGTTAGATATACATGTACATTATTGTCACTGTCAGCGCCAAAGTTTGGAATCACTTTACATCTTTGGATAGCTTTGGATTGCTTGCTGGGAAGTACATGGTTTTCTTGAGATTCTTCAGCTTTCACAACATGTATCAAGAAAAATGGTGAAAATAAAAAAGAAACAAATATGGAAAAAGCTAAACCATCAGAACTTACACATTCTAATGAGGAATTATTTGAAATTTTATGATATAGATAATATTTCATTCAATTTTCTTTTGTGAATGAACATTGAATACTTTAATAAATGTTAACCCTTTATCTAACATAACAGCCCAAACCAGCCGGTGCTATTACCAAAAATTGCCATTCAATTTTCATTATTTTTTTATTTTTTGTCTCAAAAAAACATAGCTTATGGTCCCTCATTGGAAGGTGCTCACGGAGCACGTTTCATTGAGGTGGCATATGCTATGTTTTTGATGCAAAAAATGAAAAGAAAATTAGTTATTCAAGAAGTTTTGTTTGCATGTGTCGTCTGCATTTTGTTTTAGGTGTATGGTTAATACTGAGAAAATGATTTTTTTGTTTACAGGTTTACTGCTCCAGAGTTTTTCTTTGATACAGTTAGTGATGTAGTACTTGATGCTGTCAGTATCTACAGAAAGTGCCAAAATATAGAAAGAGAAGATTGTGAAATGAGTAATTCTATCATCTCCAAAAGCTTAACAGAGGGTTACAAATGTCTTAGGAACTCATGTGTAGATTGTGCTAGAAACCAAATTATTTTGGCAAGATCTGGAACAGTTATGGATCAAACTTACTATCTTTTGGAGACCATGTTGAATAACAAACAGGGTGTTGGACAGGATGATCTTCTGATTTTGTTGAGGTGTGCTGTTCAATTTCTAGGGAATCTTACAGTAAATAATGTGGAAAACCAGAATAAAATTGTTCAAACTTACCAGAAGTTTTTCAGGTGAAGATGTTAATGTTTAGCACTTCCAGAAATGAATTCTCTAAACTCTGCAAACCACATACATGGAGAAGAGATGGCAATATACTGAAAAACCGAATCGATACCGATATCATGGGGATACCAAAAAACTCCAAACCAAACCAATCACTGAATACCGAAAATGCTGAATTTTCAAAATTTTTATACTGTACCAATGACCCAGACATAGCTGGTGCTAACTCTTAAAATTCTAGGGCCAAACACAAATTTTGCCCCCCCCAATCCCCCAAATTTGCATCTAAAACCAAAAGAAATCATGTCCTGAAGGTCCTCCATACTTTGCCCTCACTGCGCATGCGCAGTGTCAAGGACGTCCCAAAATTGGCGCCAATTATCATTCTTTGTTTGGCCCTTCATCAGTTCACATCTGACTGATATTTGTGCTTGTAAATCTCAGTTTAAATGATGCCAGACACATAAATATTGGAGAAATGGTGGATCTAAAGTGGATATAGAAGGAGGGGAGGAAAAATGAGTGACAGAAAATATTCAGGGCTGTAACTTAAAATTTTTTAGTGAAATTATGTTAAGTTGCCTATTTTCGAGGCATGGGCCTGTTGTTGTCATTCTTGCTATTAAGTTTCACTGCTTGTTCAGTGTTTCCTCTCTCCCTTTCCTTTAAGTCCCCCCTTGCTATTCTCCCATGCTTTTGGCATATTTTTGAGTAATATTATTACTAAAATTTCTTGGGAGATTTAGCTAGGTAACAGAATGAATTCTGTTCTTTTCCCCATGTTTACGTTCTCACCCATGGGTGTTTAGGCGTAGTGTTCTGCCTCTACCATCTGATGTTCTGCAGTTTCTTCCCTGGAAGTCTCTGTTTTGCATCAGATAGTGTATTATTGGTAACTGATTTCGGGCCAGGGTTATCAGTGCCTGGAGTCATGTTTCTGGTGTTTATACACTTGTTTACATTGGCAACAGTCTCTGTGTGAGTCGGATTTTTTGTCTTTGTACTAGTTTAAGTCATTACAAGATACATTATTATTATTCGTAAGTGTTGCATTAATTTTTTAAAATATGTTTGAAATTTTTGTCCACACTTAGGCTTGGATCCATTGGGGCTCAACATTACTTTTCAGAAACTTGGGGTTTGCTGAAAAAATATTTTTTCAAAACTTCTTTTTGATTTCAATTATTTTTTCTATGTTAATGGATCATGTTATTATGTATCTTTGTTTTCAGGGGTTCGTGCGAGTACTAGGACTTTTTGTATTCTTTTCACTATGAAAGGATATTGTTCAAATTGTAATAAGAGGAAATCTTCCTCTGACTTTCATGATCATTGTATTAATTGTAGTCAGTGTACTCGAACTAACTCCTGTTCAGTATGTGAATATTGGGATGACAAACATTGGAAACGTGTCTCACGGTATGTTGTTAGTGGGGAAAGGGCCATGCCAGTCCTTTCTCCGCAGGGTCACTCTAGTTTATCAATCTCTATTTCAGAGGAACAAGAACAGGGTGATGTTTCCGTGATGTCTTCCAATAGTGTGCCTCCGTCGTCACAATTAAATGAAGAGCTAGCGGCAAAAGTGCTCATGGAGATACGCCAATTGCCTAAGAGGTCCCTAGTAGGATCGACGACGATGACGTCCGCTAGCTCGTCCGGTGTAGCGTCCATTCATCGAATGGTTCGGCAGCCAGGTTCGTCCGTTGCGGTCCAGGAAGGAGATTTGGGTGATGCGAGCACTATAAATATTCGAGGTGCACACCCAGTGACGGCGGATAAGAGGAGAGAACGGAGTAAGCCTAGTAGTCCGGTTCCTAGCTCATCCAGGTCCATCCGGGCTGCGAGCGAGAGAGGCCCCTCTCTCGTACAACAACATCTGGGACCAGATGTTGTGGTACAAAATGTGTCGCATTCGGAGCATACGTCCGCCGCTCGGGACGCTCTGTTATATAGACAGTCCGGAGAGACTGTCCAAAAGGCTTCCTCATCCTCTCAGCAGCGCATACGACTGCGCCTTGGCTACATGACCGAGGATATCCAGCCAGCTTCGCCAATCACAGATTCCACGGCGACCAGGTCACGCCATCTGGTAGCCAGGGATAAGAGGCCTGTAGACTCCGGACGTTTGCATAAGAGAAATATGCAGGAGTCAGTTTACACGGAGCTTCCAGCGGCTAAGCAGCGTAAGACCGCTACTCCACAGGCCTCGGTGACGGTTCAGAGACATTGTCCCTGAGTTTCTGACACAGTCCAATAATGTCACAAGAACATTCGAATTATTGAACGACGCTATCTTTAAGCTTGCTTCCAAAACAGGCAAAGCTGGTTTCTTGTCCGCTAATGCTCTCAATCTGCCTTTCATCAATTCAAGGAATAAATTCGAAATGGCAGGACAGGGCATACCGAGAGTTCCTCTGCGTCTAGACGACGAGGCGGAAGACTTGGAATTGTCGTTACCGTCATCTATGTCTATTCCAACCGCGATGTTGGATGCGGCAATAACGTCGAACAGAGCAAGCTTAGACGCTTTATCATACGCAGACCACCTTACTAAGGCGCTATCATTGCGTCTTCAATGGGAAAGAATTCCAGGATATACAATCCTTATTAAGACTTCTTTCAAGGGCAGTAGCTTATTCCACGTATAACTCCGCCCTTTCAGTGGCAAACCTGGAGTTGGTTAGATGTGACGCAGCCCTAGCTACATCCACGCGTGTGGATAGTAAGGTGAAGAACTCTCTCAGAGTCGCTTCGGTCTCCGGAGAGCTTCTCTTCGATGGCAAGCTTTCAGCAATCTATGATAAGATAACTAAGAAAGCTTCGGATTCTCTGCTTTTTAAATCCGCTTCCAAAAAGTCGGATACAGCAGATAAGAGTAAGACAGGCACTTCTGGGACAAGTACGCCCAAGAGAAGTTCCTATAGAGGTTCTTATTCATCCTCTAGGTCTTATTCTAGAGACCGTCAAGGCAGCGACTCACGTACGGGACGTTATTCGGGCCGAGACAACCGGTCTGACGTCCCGAGGTCAACGGGACGAGGTGCGGGTCGTGGAGGATGTAGTTTCTCCTTCCGCAGGCCTCGCAGGTCCAGGAGGTGATGGTTTGAACCTCTATCGTGTTCCGGTGGGCGGAAGGTTATCAAGTTTTACAGACGAGTGGGCGTCGATTACGGACGACCCCTGGGTCCGAGGGGTAATTTCGGAAGGACTAAGAATATCCTTCAAACGAAAGCCTCCATTAACTCGAAGTCCAAAATGGACTCAGCTTCCGTCAAATCCTCAGAAAAGAGATACTCTTTTATCGGAAGTACAGTCTCTTCTGGTGAAGAATGCGGTAGAGGTCGTAGAAGACCAGGAATCACCGGGTTTCTACAGCCATCTGTTTCTGGTTCCGAAACCAGATGGCTCGTTCCGTCCAGTCATAGATCTGAGCTGGATAAACAAGCTGATCGTCGCTCAGAAGTTCTATATGGAGAAGATTCGATCTGTCAGAGCGAGTATTCGGTTGAACGACTATGCTACAGGCATAGATCTCAAAGATGCGTACTTTCACGTCATGATACATCCGACATTCAGAAAGTATCTACGCTTAGCAGTCCTAGGAGTTGTATATCAATTCTGAGCGATGTGCTTCGGATTGAACCTAGCACCCTGGGCTTTCACTCGAATAATGAACTCGGTAATGATACATTTCCGAGCTCATTCGTCTGCGGTAACGTTGGCCTACCTGGACGACATTCTTCAGAGGTACGGCAACGAGTGAACACTTCAGAACGATGTGCAGAATCTGCTTCTATTACTCCGACGTCTCGGTTTTATTATAAACGAGGAGAAGTCGGATCTGGTGCCGTCCAAGTCATTCACTCATCTGGGAATGAGCTTCGAAACGCACAACAATCTCGTTCGTCTGCCGTTAACCAGAGCGAAGTTAATCAGTTGTTACGCTCGCTATTGTCTTCACTCAGACAAAGTCACAGCGAGGGAGTTCATAAGACTGATAGGTCTGTGCGGAGCCGCTGCGGATCTCATTCCGATGGGGCGGTTGCGCACTCGTCCTCTCCAAATTTTCTTGACTCAGAATTGGAATGGGAAGATTCATTCGCTCGATATAGACGTTCTTAAGAGATTCAGACTTGGGCAAACATTCAGTGGTTGACTCATGGAGTTCCACTGCAGTTGCCGGATCCGGGTTTTACGATTATGACGGATGCCAGTCAAACAGGTTGGGGCGCAACATTGATCCCAACGGATTCGAAGTGCCAGGGTCTTTGGGTTCCGCAGTTTTTAGGCAAGCACTTAACTTCCAAGAAATGATATTATTTTGGCTTGCACTACGTCATTGGATGAACATTATTCAGAAACGCATGTCCAAATCCTGTCCGATAATACGACAGTAGTTGCGTATATCCGGAACCAGGGAGGCACTCATTTGGTTCCGTTATTGAATTTAACGGAAAGAATCCTTCTGTTTGTTATAGAACACCAAGTTCTGTTTCGGTCCGTCATATTCTGGGTCGTCTGATTGTATTAGCAGACTCCCTTTCACGCAAGGGTCGATTGTTGCCGTCAGAATGGACTCTCAACAAACAGGTATTCAATCAGATTTGCTACCAATGATAAATTTATTTGCGACATAACTCACCAATCAATTGCAGACATATGTATCACCATGTCCGGATCCCCGAGCATATGTAGTTTACGCTCTATCGATCTAGTAGGACGGAATGATAGGATATGCGTATCCTCCAGTGCTGTTGATTCAGCAAGTATTGCTAAGATAATACATTCACAATACAATTCTGTTGGTAGCATCTCTGTCTCCACAGAGACTGTGGATAAATTTACTTAGGTGTCTGCCGTGGGACTTACCGCGAAAACCTCCTCTCCCAGAGGATCTTCTTTCGCTGGGGAAATCGTGTCAACTTCATCACAACCCGCAAGGTCTCAACCTTCATGTATTCCATTGTGCGGTCCTTCTTGCACGGCAAGCATTGTACAGGACGAGCAGTGGACGCGATTTTTAACTGTAGGAGGACCTCCTCTTCGCTATTCTATGCGGCTAAAGTGGAGGGTCTTCCGTCGTTGGTGTAGGGATCATTATGTTGATATTTTTGATCCCTCCATACCAGACATTGCAACTTTCTAGTATACTTGTTTGACGAGATCAACTGCAGCCAGTTACTATTAAAGGTTATAGGTCTATGTTATCTGATACCTATGCACACCATGATAGTTTACAATTGAGTCTAATGTCTCTTTATCTAAGTTAGTTAGAAACTTTTCGATAAATAGACCTAGAATCCTTAGATTAATTCCTATACGGAATTTAGCTTGGGTTCTTATTAAACTAAAGCAACCATTTGAACCTCTTGAGACAGTAGTTTCAAATTCTGGCCTTTTAAGACAGCAATTCTCTTAGTCTTCTCTTCTGCTGAAGAGTCAGTGAGCTTCATGCACTATCGGTGGACGATTCTCGCTTTCGTAGTATCGGAAACTCTATTACCTTTACTACTAATGTTGGATTTTTGGTTAAGAATCAGGCTCCTAACAAATATCCAGAACCTATTGTTTTTAAGGTCCTTCTGTCTTCGAACGGGCATAGGCCTTTATTCTGTCCGGCTAGACCTTTATGTGTTTATTAACAGATCTCAGTTTATCAGTAAGGACGTAAAGCTTCTTCTGTCTCTGATGCCTAATAGAAAGGTCATTACGGTCTATTCTATTGCTAAATGGATTCAATTAACTATCGGTACTGCTTAGGATAATCTATCCTTAACTCAGCAGTCTGTGCTTAAGATTTTGGCTCATGAAGTAAGAGCTCTTCTACATCTTGGGCTTACGTAAATAGTGTTGCTATTATAGATTTAATGAAGGCTGCATATTGGTCTCAGCCATCCACATTCACAAATTTTTATCTCAGAAATATCGAGTCCATTTCTGGAGGCCTGCATTGTTTAGGTCCATTATCGGCTGCTCAGAATGTCGTTAGCTTAACAATTGCAACTATAGTTATGTAGGCTTTCAGTTCTGGCAGTGACTCCGTCCTGCTGCCCTCTTCACTCTGGGCTATTTGACCCAGGGCAAGGGGAAGGGGGGGGGGGGAAGGGTGTTCCCTTGGGTCACCTGTTTTATTATGAAAACAAGGGGATACCTCCTCCGAAGTCAGTAATTCTGAGCTGTTACTGGGATGGTTTTAAAGTGAAAAGTTTATGTTTTTAAAATTCATTCATGTCATAGTTTTAAAGTATAGCATTTGAATATGTCACGTGTCAAACGGGCGTTATTATACTATCCTTGGACACTTTTAAAAGAGTATAAAAGTTTCAATTCTCTGGACTAACTTTATTTATTGGCTTACTTTAAAAATAATTAGTATAAGGATTATACTGGATGTTAATAGAGAATATGGATGTTATGATGCTCAGTTATAGAAGGTATTGTGTCTTTCTAATTTATCATAAATAAGAAAGATACATGTAAAGCCTAATACTCCTTTTCTCCTCGAGGGGATGACTCTATTTTATATAGTTGAACTTATTGGATTTTCCTCTATGTCCTAGGCCCTCCAGCATTTTTACTATTCAGCTATGTCTGGGTCATTGGTACAGTATAAAAATGTTAAAAAATTTATAGTAATTTATATATTTTTTATACTTACCAATGACCCAGATGGGGATGGCCCTCCCAGGAGTTGGGAACTCATACCTCCCCGCTGAGGACATAGCGCTTACCAGGCACTGATTGTAAGAATGCTTAATGGCGCCAATTTTGGGACGTCCTTGACACTGCGCATGTGCAGTAGAGGCGAAGTATGGAGGGCCATTCAGGACATGATTTCTTTGGTTTTAGATGCAAATTTTGGGGATTGGGGGGCAAAATTTGTGTTTGGCCCTAGATTTTTAAGAGTTAGCACCAGCTATGTCTGGGTCATTGGTAAGTATAAAAAATATATAAATTACTATAAATTTTTCAACTTTCTATGAGACTTTTCAAAATAAACATCTGATATGTTGTTCTAAAGTTCTACCTAAAACCAGCCTGACTATTTGACAAAATGTTTTTTTGTTCCAGATATGTTGTTTATCACATGTTAAGTATTTTATTGAAAGCTTTTCCCATACAAGAGTTAATGGTAATTCCCCTATAGTTATTCGGGTCTTTAGGGTTTCCCTGTTTAAATATTGGTACACTATAACCTTTTGACCATTCTGAAGGATATATGCCATTTAAATATACTAAATTGAAAAGCTCATTGTACAGATGGGTGATAAATCGAAGACTAGCTTTTATGATCTCATTTGAAAGAAAATCCAAGCCCTCAGCTTTCTTCCCTTTAAGAAAGGTAAAAGCTATCTTTAATTTCTTTATTTGAAATTCTAAAATCTAATTCTGTGAAACTTTGATGTATATGATTGTCTTTTTCATGATTTTCTAAAATTGCTGCTAAGTATTTCATTCTGCAAATGTTGGATTGACTTTATTGAGATTTTCAAAGTGTGATGTCTAACATTCAATGTCAATATTACTTTCTAACGTGGTCTCTTGACTGATTTCTTCACTGTGAAGTAATTTAAGTAATTTCCAATATTTGTTTGGGTTGCTTTCCCTCACATTAAGTTTTTATACAAGAATCATTTTATAATTTTTATGCCCCCCGACTTAAGTCGGGTGGCATGTAGTGATTGAAGTGTGCGTGTGTCCGTGTGTCTGGGTGTCCATGTGTGTGTCCGAGCCAATAACTCGAAAACTGTTAGGGCCACAGTCATCAAACTTCACACAGTTATAAAGGACCATGGGAGTATGTGTCACACACATAAGCCGGATTTGTACCTTCAAGGTCAAAATCACATTTTAAGGTCACACTAAAAATCGGTCAATATTCGTGTTTCAGCCATAACTCAGAAACGAATCATAGTACAATTGTTAAACTTTTTACATATGTTAAGGACAGTCCAAAGGTGTGTCGCGTATAATACTTTCCACCGCATCTGCAATGTGAAGGTCACAATTGACCTTCATATGTTCAGGGTCACAAATCATGTCTCAAGCATAACTCCAAAACTATTAGGGCTACAGTCATCAAACTTCACACAATTAGAAAGGACCATGGGAGGATGTGTCACACATCATAGCCGGGTTCATACCTTCAAGGTCAAGGTCACATTTCAAGGTCACACTAAAAATCGACCAATATTCGTGTCTCAGCCATAACTCAGAAACGAATCATAGTACAATTGTTAAACATTTTACAAATGTTAAGAACAGTCAGAAGGTGTGTCATGTATAAAAGTTTCTGCCACATCTGCAAGGTGAAGGTCACAGGGGGGGGGGGGGGGGGGGCATTTGTTACCTTAGTAACATTCTTCTTGTTCTTTTTAGTTCGGAGAAGAGTCCTATATTGGCGATAAGCTTTGAAATAACATTTCGCCCTGTTGAATGGTGAATCATCTGACATTACCGTTGCCTTATGTTCTAATGTTTTGCACCTATCCCTCAATTCTCCATCAAACCAATTTTTATCCTGTTGGTACTTCTTTGGTTTAGTGTGTTTAAACTTAAGTGATATGTTGGCAGCTTTTTTTTAATATATTTTGTATATTGCCAGTTGATTGAATAATTTCGTTCTGGAGAGAAGGAGGCATTTTGGAATTTATTTATTTCTTTAACGATTGCTGGGTTACTAAGACTAGTTCATGCTGAAATGCCAGTTTTGAACTTTTAGTCAAGGTGAATTTACCTGGAGCTGGAGTCGGATTAGGTTTGGAATGTTTTATTGCTTTGTTAGTTTTGAATGAAGTAGATATACTACATTTGAGACTGCAATGACAGTCAGATATTGTAGGTATAAAAGGGGAACTTGGAAGTTTAGAACTCGATCCAGCAGTTCAGGAGAGACGATCATATAGTCAACCACACTTACACCATTAGGCTTGTAACATGTGGGACTGTCAATTGAGTCTCCTAAAACTGCCATTTAGAATGACCAACTCCTGTCACATACACATATCTAGCAACTGTTTCCCTTGTTTGTCAACAACTGAATCCAAGCTGATCTTATTCAAATGAGTTTAGATAAGTGACCCATTTATGATTTGGTCAGGGTGGTCATTAACAGCAAAATCAAGTACTCCTGTACGAGAATTAAAGTCCCCACAAACCATGATGCTGCTGTTTTTGGAAAATGTGTTTATGAAGTCATTTTCTATTCTGTTTAAAACATCAAGATCATCTCAGTTCTCATAATTTAAGTTGGAAGGTAAAATTTATGCTAGGCAAATATAGATGTCTTTTGATAAATTGAAGAACTGCTTGTCAAGCTTAAGCCACTGGTAGTCCCTGCAGTTGTTATCAAGGATACAAACTCCTGGGGTTATGCTGGTGTTTATAAGAATACCAGGTCCTCCGTAATATCTGCCATTAGAGGAAATATTACGACGTACTTGATAATAATTATAACCAGGTATATTGATGATTTCTTCAGGACTGGCATGTGTTTCTGTTACTAATACAATATTACATTTAGAAGTTTGTTTAATGAAATATGGATCAATGTATTTTTTATACACCCCAGAGGATAGGCCACCAACATTCCAGGATAAAGTTTTCAGGTCATGGGGTAAACTTTTGTTCAAACTTTTCTTAATAGTCTTTTGGATGAGACCAGTTTGAGGAAGGATTTTGGTTCCCCCAACTGCTGTATCTTTTGAACCTAAAACCATAGTTATCACTAGTCCTATTTTGTCTTAGACTGTGTGTTTGTAGTTTGATCGTCTGTCATTTTGATAGCTGACTTGCTGGTAGTTAAATTGTCATTTTGATAACTGACTTGCTGGTAATTTTGAGATGTGATCCCCAGGCAATTTTTGATTTCATTTGAAATATTTGTGGCAAGAACTGCTGCACCATTGTTTGAGAGATGATACATGTCATCTCTGTTCAAAAGATGTTCCTTGGGTTTTTCATGGTACCACATGTTATTGTGTTTTCACAGTGAAACACCTTTGCTTTGAAGAAAATCTCTCTTCAGCATAGCATTCACCACATTCACATTTGCAAGGTGAGTATCAGCATGTGCCCTCCGGGTGACAAGTGATATGATGAGCTTTGTATTAGGCATCTTCTTTTTCACCATTACTGCCAAGACTCTCATCTTTGGTGCACAACTTTCAGGATCAGATTGCAGGTCATTTGTTAAAGAATGCAGCACAAGTACTTCAGGATGAGCCTTTGGGCTATCATTTTTGGGGAATTCATTTGTTTCTTTTGCAGTTTCATCAAGAGTTAAGTCTTCTATTTTTGATAATTCATACTTTTGTGATATTTAGGGTCAGTTTTATGAATATTTGAAGTCCCAGTTAGAACTACTTTTGGTTTCTGCTTTGTTGTATTCTAATTAGCTGTTTCTGTTGTGTCTGGTTTTTCATGTTGTTGTATTTTGTGTTCTTTATGAGAATTCACAGTTTGCCAATTTGAAACATTATTGGCTTCCCTGCATATGTTCAACTTCAAAGAGATTAATTCTTCCTCCCTGTGTGTAGTATCAATTTTAAGTTGCATAACCTTGCATTCTAGAACATTTAACTTCAATTTCTGTTCATTCTTATCAGTAAGATTCTGTAAGTCATAAACAATTGACTTTTGCATGAGATGCTTGTATTTGAGTAATGGCGTCGCGAAGTGTCTTTATCTCTTTATTTAATGATAAAACTATTTACTTGTTTGCCTCTGAAGAGAACTAGCACTTATTTAGTTTTTGAGACAAATCTCTCATAGAGTTTCCATGTTTCTGCTTTTCTGATGTGAGGCACTCAGTGCGAAACTTCTCAAAGGCAGCTGTTAAATTCTTTTTTAAGTTACTAAACATATTGTTCTGAATTTCAGTCAACCTTTTTTCAATATTAATTTTCAAGTTTTCAAGGTCTAAAAATGGTGTCGGTTTCAACAAATCAGAAGGTCTGTCTCTATTTTCTTTATTTCATATCCTAACTTTAGATAGTTTTTGTCTCTTCACTGTACACAGAGCTGGTTTCCGATGATGAAAGTGTGGTTTTGTATGTTTTGGTGTAAACATTGCTATTGAATTTTATGCTTTTTTGCCCAGAGTGTCACCTTGATCAGAATGTATGTCCATTGTTGTACATTCGTTGTTACTTTCTAATTCAGAATCAGCATTGGAATCTTTTTCATTTAGAGATGTAAGTTCGGTTAAATTATCCTCACTACAGGGACTTGCAGGTGAATTAAAAAGAGAGATTTTATTTATTTGTCCATATTTTTATACTATAACCCAATGGCCCAGACTAGCTGGTGCTTAACTCAAAGGTATCAAGGGGCAAACACAAATTTTGAACCCCCCCCCCCCCCCCCCCCATCCCCAAAATTTGCTTGCAAAACCGAAAATTAAGAGTCCCATCTGGCCCTCCAGACATTTACTCTCCGCGCATGTGCAGACGTCAGGAAGTGACCGGAATTGGTGCCAACATCATTCTTTTTTGGCCCTAAAGTCAGCAACAATGAACTGACATCTGTGCTTTAAAATCTCCTTTTCTGAGGATGCCAGACACAAATCAATGCCAGAATTGGTGGCTACAAGGCTTTATTGGATGAAGGAAGTGTTCAATGATGGTTTTAGATGTTCAGGGCTGTAACTTTATAATAATTATAAAATTATTTTTTGTTTCCCAATTTTGGGATATACGCCTGACGTCATCATTTTTGTTTATGATTATTTCACTGTTTGTTAAGTATTCCTTCCCTATCCTTCCATGAACCCTTCCTGTTAAACTCTTAAGCTTTTTGGCTTTTATTTATTGAAATTTTTTATTAAATTTCTTGGGAGTTTAACATGTATTACAGAATATTGTTCTGTTTTTTCCCCATGGTTACGTCCTCACCCTAGGTGTTAGGTCGTTTAGTCTTGCATCTTCTATCAGAAGTATCATTTTTCCTTCGTTTGAAGATCTAGCTTTGCATCTGGTAGCATTTAAATTGGTTCTGACTTTGGGCCTTTTTGTGTGCGTTATGTCCTGTTTACATTGACGTTGTTTACATTGACATCGTCCTCATATTTTGGTAGTTTTTTAGCTCATCTTGACAAAGTCAAGCTGAGCTAATCTCATCGCTTCCCGTCCGTCGTCCGTCGTCTGTCGTCCGTCGTCCGCCAACACCATGTTTTGGTCTTCTCCTTCAAAGCCACTGGGCCAATTCTAGTGAAAGTTTGTGTGAGTGATGGTCCCAAAGGGGCATTTCATTTTTGTTCAACTCAGCATGCCCAGCCCCATAGGGAGGGAGTGGGGGAAAATGCACCCAAATATTTTAAAAATCTTCTTCTCAAGAACCAGTGTGTACAATGACTTGATATTTGCTATGGAGCTTCCATATGAGGTGTAGAATCAAGTTTGTTCAAACGAAGTTCGTGAAGTAATATTTGGCTTTGTAATAGGAGGGGTAAGATTTTTGGTCCCGCCCAAAATTTCTATTTTCTGAACCGATGGTCCGGTATGAACCAAATTTGGTTTGTGGTATTATTGGGTCATAAGTACATGACCCATGCAAAAAAAAAAATTCCCGCATCCCCATGGGAACCCTGGGAGCTAAAAATAGAAATATTTTCAAACGCCCATATTTCCCAAACCCCACGGAACAGAGAGATTTTATTTGGTATGAAGTATCCTTATGACCAGTAGAATTGAATGGTAAAAAAAAATTGCCATCGGTTATGTTAGGGTGTTCTGTAATGGGCATCGAAAAAATGCTGAGTCAGCATATTTGCAAAAATTTTTAAAAATCTTTTCTCCAGAACCAATCATCAGAATCTTTTGATATTTGGTATACAGCATTCATAGGGGGTCAGATAAAAGTTTGTTGAAATAAAGCTCATTGGTTCATATTTGGGCTCTCTACAGGAGCCCGAAGTTTTAACATAGGGTAATATGGGGAATATTCTTTAAAAATCTTCTTCTTCAGAACCACCAATCAGAATCTTTTAATATTTGGTATACATCATTGTTATGAGGGTCAGATTCTAGATTGTTCAAACCAAGTCCCTAGGTTAATATTTGGGCTTCCTATGGAAGCCCAAATTTTATCTTTGTTCAATATGGTGGGTAATTTAAAAAAATCTTCTTCTTCAGATCCATCAGTCAGAATGCTTTGATATTTGGTATGCAACATCTCTATGGGGGTCAGATTCAAGTTTGTTCAAATCAGATCCCTAGGTATATATTTGGGCTCACTATGGTGTATCGGTCCAGTCGTCTTTTCACGCAGATGCAATGGTCTGAGATTCTCAACTGATTAAGGAAGAGGATTACCCTTCCCTTTCGGAACAGCACATGGTTGCGATGGATTTCATCCATCAATACTACCTTGAATTTGTTCCCCCGAATCAGAATTCTGCGATGACAAGAGAGAAACCGTTGACTTCGTTGGATGCAGACTTTATCTGGACAAAGGAGGAAGTCCTTTCTTTTCCGGTTCAGTCCAGGCAGGTGACGCAGACCTTTGGCCATATAGACGCCGCCGTATTTAACCTCTCGCGTGCGAGGAAGAAGGCAGTTTCCTATCTTCATCTTCCATAAACATACCGTTTTGTTGGACCACGTTCATTTAAAAACAGTCGGAGAAGATGTTCAGAGAGTTCCTCTGCGTTTGGATGAGCAGGCCAGAGATTTAGGGGTATCCTTACCTGTATCATTCACTATTCTCTCAGACACAATTGAGACGGCAATTTCTTCAAATAGAGCGAATTTGGACGCTATGTCTTACACAGATCACCTTACAAGAGCTATGGCGCAATGTCTCAATGGAAAGAAATTTGAGGACGTCTGTACCTCTCTTAGAGTTCTTTCCAGGGCAATTATGTATACCCTGGATAACTCCACCCTAACAGTGGCTAATCTGGAGTTAATCAGACGTGATGCTGCCCTTGCGTCGTCATAACTGATAGATGACAAGGTGAAAAGCTCTCTCCGAGTCGCTCCGGTCTCCGGACATACTAGCTTTCGTTAATCTATGAACAGTCTACTAAGAAAGCGTCTAGTGCTCTGCTTTTGAAGTCGGCGTATCAACGACCTGCTTGGGCAGACAAGAGTAAAGGAGGGCGTTCCAGACAAAAATCGTCAAAAGGAAACTCCTCACGAGGGTACAAGAAACCCTCTTATAATTACTCTGGAGGTCATCAGTATAGCGACTCGGGAAAGGCACATAGGTCTGATCAGGACTATCAGTCAGATGCCCCTAGGCCAACGGGACGAGGTTCTTCGCGGGGAGGACATGGTTTCTCCTCCTGTAAGCCTCGCAGGTCATACAGGTGATGGTTAAGACCTCTATTGCTGGCTATTTGGCAGAAGGTTATTAAGCTTCGCGAAAAACTGGATAACAGTCACGGAAGATCAGTTGGTGAGAGGTATAGTCAATTCTTCCATCAGATCCTTGCAAAAGAGAGTTTCTCCTAGCGGAGGTACAGGCTCTCTTATCAAAGGAAGCAATAGAGGTCGTTGAGAATCAGGATTCTCAAGGTTTTTACAATCACCTGTTCCTTGTACGTAAGCCAGATGGCTCGTTCTGACAGGTAATAGACTTGAGCTGGATAAACAAGCTTATCGTGGCTCCAAAATTCTATATGGAGACCATTCGGTCAGTAAGGGCGAGTGTTCGAGTGAACGACTATGCGGATAGCATAGATCTAAAGGATGCATACTTTCATGCCCTGGTACATCTGGCATTCAAAAAGTACCTGTGGTTCGGTAAGGGCAAGCGTTCGAGTGAACGACTATGCAGCTAGCATATATCTAAAGGATGCATACTTTCATATCTTGTACATCTGGCATTCAAAAAGTACCTACGGTTCGCCGTACAAGGGAAGGTGTATCAGTTCAGAGCAATTTGCTTTGGTCTGAACCTGGCTCCCAGGGCATTCACTCGAATGAACTCGGTAATGTCATACTTCCGAGCTCATTTGTCTGCGGTAAATTCTGCCTACTTGGACGACATTCTACAGAGATACGACAACAGAATTATTCTTCAGAATGATGTTCAGAGTCTGCTTCTATTACTCTGACATCTCGGTTTCATCGTAAATGAGAAAAAGTCAGATTTAGCTCCGTCTAAGTCGTCCATTCACTTGGGAATGAGCTTCGAGACTCCCAACAATCTGGTTCGTCTGCCGTTACCCAGAGCGAAATTAGAATTCATGCGACTGTTGGAGCTGTGCGGAGCAGCTGTGGATCTTATTCCAATGGGCCGCCTGCGCACACGTCCCCTCCAGATATTCTTTGCTCAGAACTGGAGTGTGAAGACACTTTTGCTCGAAACCAGTATTGTTTTAACGGACCTAGTAAAACAAAAGGTTCAGATTTGGGCAGATATTCAGTGATTAACTCAGGGCATTGCGCTGCAACTGTCGGGCCGGCTTTCACGATTGTGACGGATGCGAGTCAGACGGGTTGGGCGCAACCCTAAATCCTGCAGACTTGAAGCGTCAGGGTCTTTGAGACCCTCGGTTCCAGGAGATACACTTAAACATTAAAGAGATGATGTCAATATGGCTAGCGCTACAATATTGGATTCACATAATGGCGGACGTTCATGTTCAGATTTTGTCGGACAACTCGACAATGGTAGCGGACATCAGGAACCAGGCAGGCACTCATTCATTTCCGTTATGCGAACTAATGGAGAAGATTCTCCTATACGTCACAAATCATCATGTTCAGCTTTCTGTCCATCATATACTGGGTCGTCTGAACGTACTAGCAGACTCGCTCTCTTGGAAAGGTCATCTGTTGCAATCGGACGCTCAACAAGCGAGTATTCGGGCAAATTTGCTACCAGTGGGATCGCCCCATGATAGATCTGTTTGCGATGCACCGGAACAATCAGTTACCAACGTTTATGTCGCCATGCCCAGATCATCGAGCGTATGCAGTAGACGCTCTGTCGATCTCATGGGAATGAATGATAGGATATGCGTATCCCCCAACTCTGTTGATTTAGCAGATTCTGTTAAAGATCAAACAGTCTCGTTGCGAAATCCTACTAGCAGCACCTCTGTCGTCACAGAAACCTTGGATCAGTCTTCTCAGGTGTCTGTTATGGGACGTTCCCCGGCAGCTTCCTCCACGAGAGGACCTTCTTTATCAGGGCAAGTATTTGTTCTTCACATCCTTCTCCGCCCTTAGTGGCATTATGGAGTTGGTTAGACGTGAGGGAGCCTTGTGGTTCCTATATTATTTGATGACTAACACAAGAACGATTAAAGTAATGCGGGTGAGGGTGGTTCGATATGACTTCAAATTCCATACCCCCCTCCCCCTCCCACTGCCAATGTTTTAAGAGGCAACTACCAGTCAAGACGTTTTCTTCCCGTAAGTCTTGTATGATTTGATGTACATTCATGCTTTTCATGACTTCTCGATTGGCGGCTGGGTCGTGTTTTGTGGAGACCTCATGGGCGCATCCACTTTTTTAGTTGGTTGGTTTCCTGTGGTGGTTCGTCTATATGTCACATACAAGCACATAATTCATCATCAATAAATTGCTAGTCTTTGGTACCTGGAAGGCTGTCTAGTCAGTTAACTGGTATTCAGATGATTACATGCGGGATTTCAATGCTCACACGCATAATAAATGTATTATTAGGAAGACGCATTATTGTATGTTATGGACCTTAGAAACAATAAATTATTTCGGGGGCGGTCCGTGTCGAGTCTGTTAATCATAGCTCGTTCCATTTCTAGATCCAGGTTTCTATTAATGTCGGTACCCAATCGAATACATCTTGTCTTACACTCTCGTATATTCACACGTTTCTAGATTCATAGATATTGGATAGTACACGTTGGGGAGTGTGGTTACTGGAATTTATTGTACACCTGAATGGGGTCGCCTGTGGGTTACCTCGGAAGTGTGTTTACTCTCCAGAGATCGTTCATTGTGATTCTATTGGACATGTGCATGTTATATATTATATTACCGGTTTTCGACCTATCTGCGTATGCCGACTCCGGTATACGTTACAAGTGGGCGATATTAATTACCAGGATCGCAGCTATATCCTTAGATTCTGATGTGGCATTAAGCACCAATTTATTAATAATAATTAATACCTGGGGGTGCCTGTTCGACGAATATTTATGTTGTTATTTGGTACTGCTTTACTGATTCCAGAGCACTCCCCTCTTTCTTTTTGAAGAAGATTTCTTCAAAAAGAAGAGTGGGGGGGGGGGGGGGGGGGGGTTACCTCTCCTCCGGTTTGATAAGTATGTAACTACGAGTGAAGCTGTTTTGTCTGTAATTATATCCTGGATACAGCTTGTGTTTTATTGTATATGGCATATGTTTGTGGGGGATATCCTCTCATTCTCAAATATGCCATCCTAATTTTTGGGGCTTAGTCCGGACTAGCCTTAAAAATTGGGAATTTGTTACATCCAAATTAGCATAGTCTTCATGCTAAGAATAAGGAATTACTTGAATTGGGCTCCTTATTTATAATATGTCTTCTCTATTACTGTATAGAGAGACATACATGCAATTCCTTTTAAATTTAATTTCCTTTCACCTTGGATTACAGGCTTGGAACGATGTTGGTCTACTAATTCCGAAATCCTAGGCCCTCCGCCTTTTTACGATTCAGCTAGTCTGGGCCATTGGGTTATAGTATAAAAATATTATAAATTTCAAGTAATTTGTATATTTTTTATACTTACCAATGGCCCAGATGGAGATTGCCCTCCCATGAGTGGGCACTCAAACCTCCCCGCTGAATTGTTATGTAGTACTCTCTTCTACAAAGAATGATGTTCCGGTCACTTCCTGACGGCTGCGCATGCGCAGAGAGTAAATGTATGGAGGGCCAGATTGGACTTTTAATTTTCGGTTTTGCAAGCAAATTTTGGGGATTGGGGGGTTCAAAATTTGTGTTTGGCCCATGATAACTTTGAGTTAGCACCAGCTAGTCTGGGCCATTGGTAAGTATAGAAAATATACAAATTACTTTAAATTTATAATTTTCCAGTTGCTGTTCAAACTCACTGCAAGACAAACCCCCTTGCTTTGTTTGTACTTCTAGATTTTCATTTCCAGGAATTTGTAGTTTCCTGGCTTCAGAGTATGTTGTACAGCCTTAATAAGCTGCTGATTTAACATTCAGCAGAGTGGACCACACACTGTCCAGTCTGTAAAAATACTGCTTATACCATCTTTTTCATGTATAACAGAGTAAAATGCTTTCTTTGTGATTTTACGAGTGTTCATCCTTTTCAGTATTTGTTGTTTGTATCACGAAAATAGGATATCTTTGATTGTAGTAGTCGGGAAGTTCATTATTTGGCAAATATGTAAACACAAGTCAGTACTCACGACATCAGGATGATTGTAGCCACACCACCGCAATCATGATTGTTTATAGACTATTTATCATTTAATGTATACTATAGATGATAAATGTAACATTAAACATTTCAGTTAAACGGAATTGGAAGTCTTCGGTGTGTTCAAATGTTAGTAACCAATTTTTTCGAAACAGATTTTTCAGTTGTTCTGAATCTGGTCGGTCGGTTTCTTCAAAGGTAAATTTCTCATAAAGCAATTAAAATTCAGTCTTCAAATTTGATGTGCTCCTTAATTATGCTATCCTTATTCACTGTAGCAATTTTCAACAAGTTTCTTCAAATATAACCCCTTTTTATGGATTTGTCTATAATATTTTCAGTTGCAGTCAAATGTTTTACGTCCCGACGTCTCCGATGTCACCTATGATGGAGTAACTGGATCTTTATTCTTTTGAATAATGTTATTCTATATCAAAGAAAAGGGATATTGGTTTGTTTGTTTTGACAGTGTTAATCACACCTAATCACACCTGAATTATGTACTCAGTTAGTTATTTTAAGGAACTGGAATATTTCAACAAAAAAGACAAAAAACTCATGCTTTCCACTTCAACCACAACGAGATGAAAGTAAAAATCCTTCAGATTCAAAGGTACTATGTAAAACATAAACTAGATGAAAAGTATCAATGAAAGTTAACTTGGATAAACAATGAACGACTAGAGTTTCTGAAAAGTGCAAGTGAAGTATTTGGGTGCCTACCTTTTTGGGCGTGTTCCTCATGGCCATAGTACTAAAAATAAGGACAATTATGTTCGTACAAATCTGAAAGTCATCAGTAAACTTAAAGAAAAAGTTACTTCTTTACTACCATAGAAAGTATACAAAGAGATAGTTCTAGACGAGAGTGATGTTTTTCTGGCCCCCAAATCAATAAAACAAATGGCCCATGTTAAATACCATTTAAAAAAGTTTATCATTCAAGTGGAAAAAGTTCCAACTATAATAATGTACATGGAACAATAAATTGAGGACATCAAAAGATTTTGCTGTAGCTATATGGATTCAAAATTTAAGTTTTAGGTTTTTATTATCATTCTTACTCTGTATGATGGACAATTTGTGGCTAAATCTAAACAAATCCTACACCATTCATGAAGTATTAATGAAAATCTGTTCGTGTTAAGCCTGATTTGGTATTTAGGGAGACCCACTGTTACCGACTCAAAATTCATATACCTCCCATCTCTAACATGGAGTTGAATTACATTTTATGTTGCAGTGAGAGTAATAACACTCACGATACATAGTACTAGTAATCTCACAACTGTTAAGGTTTTTGATTTTGAATGGTGACAATCACAACAAAAAACATTCACACATGATTGTCATTTGTATATTAGGGATGGGCAAGATACTGAAAAACAGAATTAATACCAATAGCAGTTGAAAGTTTATTTCCATGAAAGAAGTTGCTGATTTGGCTTTTCCTGAAAGGAAAAGACGTTTGTTATTGTATGCCTTTCTTTCTTTCAGAATTCTCGAGAACGCTCTTATAGATTTCATTAAAACATAGACGACTATACTTTATACTGACAATAAGCTTTTCACTTTTGGTGTTAACTTTCTTCTGCCACACCCCATCCATAAATGCCCAAATTTTCATTGACCAATATCTCCTGGTCCAAATGACCTGAAACTTTCGCAGATTTGTCACAAATACTCTTTTCCATAACCATCTGGAAACAAAAGTTTACCAGAATTATTTTTTCTGCCAGAATTGGCCAAAACTTAAAAAAATGGGTCTGACAGTAGGACATTTTGGCCTACAATCTTGAGACAATGAATTGAAAACCTAACATGTAGGGAACAGAAATTAACATATTCTCAATTTTCACAATTCTTCTCTTATTTCATAATCCTTTCATAAACATTGAACATCATCCTTTTCATTCATTCTTGATATGAACTACATTTTTAAGCTAGAAATATTGTAATGGAGAAAAGTGTGTAATAAATAATTACTTTTAATTATTTTTTTTAGAGCTCTTCTCAATTACAAAGATGAAAAATTGTTTGATTATACCTGTGCAGTCATACATGTCTGTTTATCAGGTGCCATTAGTGAAACCATTAGTAGTTGTTCTGGATATATGGAAACTGTCCTGTCAACTTTCAAACCGATAGTAGAGCATCTAGTATCAGAAGATTCCATTTTTGGGTGAGTGTCTCTTCCTTATATTTTGTTTAATCAGAATCCAGATTCAAAGAGCACTTTCAGACAGGTTGGTTCATAGCAGCCATCCATTTTGAATCCAGCATCACTGAAAGGTGGACTTTGATGAGCTCTGCCAAACAGACTGAATTGGTTAAACTCTCAAGTGCATTATGGGAAAAAATTGTAACTTGAAATTTTGATATTCTGACATCAGAGTGCAAATGGTTAATGCTGTACAGTACTGTGATCAGTGGTATTTTTATTCCCCCATGACGAATAGTCCGGGGGCATTTTGTTTTACCCCTGTCTATCTGTCCACTGTCCATCCATCCATCTAGGGTGCATTGTCTGTCTGGCTATCTCCTCTCTCAGTTTTCAATGTACAACTTTTTTATTTCACAAAATGTTTGTACATATACAAGAGGTGTGCATATTATCAGGAGTTTGCTTTGCTGCAGTATTTCACAAAATTACAGGTTGTTGAACTTGGGCAATTTTTTGTAGTACATGATAGACTTTGCAGGGTATCATATGTGTCTTATGAACACAGCTCATGTATGTGTAACAAATCACAGTTTGCTCTTCAGCCTCCTGTGTCCATGTGCTGTGGGGGGGGGGGGGGGAGGAGGGCAATGCTTCAGTCTACTTCTCGATCGAATCACAAAACATTTACACGCCTTGGGTCAAGTTTTCATAAATATAATATTGCAAAATCAAAACTGAACTAGATTTTTCAATTTCTAAAAATAAAGAGATTCACCTATTTCACTTGTTTTTTTAGGCACTAACGAAATCAGCATGCATATAGAGTTGGTAGGTTTTTAAGGCTATACTAAGTGCATAACCGATAGAAAACTGTGTCTAACAATTCTTCCGACTGTACTCTTTCACACTGACATGAATGTTGTGTGGTTAAAGTTGAAGTCAGTGCGGGCGACAGGTTTGTGGGTAGGTGGTCGGGCAGGGGTGGGCAGTCAGTCAGTTCGCAAGCATGGCAGGCAGGCAGGCAGGCAGGCAGGCAGGCAGGCCTGTCTTACAACTCCTCTGACTGTACTCTTTCACACTGTAATGACTGGTGTTTGTTAAATTCGAAGTCAGAGCGGGCTTGCTGTCAGGCCGGCAGGTAGACAGACAGATGGACAGACAGACGGACAGACATTCTTACACATTCTTACTTGTAGAGTTTTTCCCATGTTAAACCCTAACCCCACAAGGTCAAAAAATTAACCCCACAGTGCTAAAAATTACCCCACAAGTGGCCACTGTACTAACCCAACCCCACAACTACCACTGACCCTAAATTGTAAACCCCACAATGTACCTCTGCTAAGCTCGGATGGACGGACGGATGGACAGACGGATGGACAGACGGATGGACGGACGGACGGACGGACGGACGGACGGATGTTCTAACAAATGGCTACTTATGTGGCTATTTTATGAACATGTTAGGTGGCTAACCTAAAACACATGTCCAACATAATAAAACAAGTTTTTTGGGGGAAATTTTTGGGGGGTCAGCTAACCCTAACCCTACCCTTTACTGACCCTAACCCTACCCACCCCTAACCCTAAGCTAACACTAACCCTAAACTAACCCTAACGCTAGCCACATAACTCTAACACCCCTTCACTGACCCCCACCCAAGCCCCACCCCCACTCCTAAACCCCACCCTGGAATGCCCTAACCCTATTCTACATTTATCCAATTCCCCTCCCCCTGCCCCCCCCCCCCCTGCCCCCTTTCCCCCCCCCCCCCCCCCCCCCCCACACACACACACACACAATAAGAGATTCTATTACGTGGCTAGCCACGTAACAGACTTTAACCACATAAGTATCCTGTTTTACTGACTCGTAGCCACATAAGTAGTCATTTGTTAGTGCGGACGGACGGACGGACGGATGGACGGACGGACAGGCAGACAGACAGACTGCATTTCATTTTCTAACAGTACAGGGTTAAATTAGAAATCAACAGTATCTTGGCGATTCTGTTTAGCAAATAGTGCCAGTGCACATTAATGAATTCTGTTTCAACAATAATCTGTAAAAGAAGGTTAAAGAATATTTTGAAAATTACAGTTTTTCAAACAGAACTCTCAAATAGCTTTGGTACGGAATGGGTTAAACGAGCCACAGTGATATTCAAATCATTTGTGTAAGTGATAAAATAAAAGCAATAATTGTGCTGAAGAATTGTCTGGAGAATGAATACTGGTCAGCCATAAAGGATAGTATAAATAAATAATGCATCTCAGTTTCCACTGACCTGTCATCAATCACAGCTTGATAGTATTTCTGATAAGAGACTTGGAGGAATTTTTAATCTTGGGATTTGAATGAACATGTACAATATGAGGGTACTCCAATTCAAGGCCCCAAAACTGGGTTAGGGTTAAAACTTTGAATAAAACAAGTAACAGCAAAAAATTTCCTGGATGAATGCACTATCTTCGCATGGGAAACATTTTGAGAAAATATGGCTCCAGTGCTGAGAAATCGCATGTAAAAGTTGGCAAAAATAACAGTTATTCTAACAGTACCCTTATGGGAACTCTCATATCAGCCAATGGTTAAAATTTTAATAACATATCAGGGTTTCTGCTAGGCCAGCTGTGGGTCCGTCGACCGGACCCATTCCCCCCGCCCCGCCGATCATACAATGATTAGTCAGAAAAGCTGATGGTTAAAATGTCGAGTACAATGCTGTATTGTAACGACACTCAGGATCCTTTGTTTCCACATAATATAGGCATAATTATGTTGTATACTATGCCTACTATTGCTGGCGACAACCTGATACTTTATAACCCCCAGACGAGAGGGGGAAACAAAGTTCGAATCCTAAACGTCGCCTATAAAATTTCGGACTCAAATTGTCGTGTTTGGTCCGAAATCACTGGCTTTTATTTCGAGCGATAAATGATGTAATTGCACGTGCAGGACGTCACACGTCCGCATCATGGTTCTTTTTGAATATTTCGTTCTCTCTGCATTTCCAATTATTTACGTTGGCACGTATCGGGTTGTATAAAAAAAATTGAGGTCAAGCGTCGCAGTCACTGTCAGGATTTGTGGATTTTGTGTTGTTTTGGGTTTGTATTTTTATGAAACCTCCTACCAGATGTACTATTGTGTGTCCCGTGGGAATTTAGAGAATTGTAGGAGGAAAAAATACATATATTTTTATACTGTACCAATGACCCAGACTTAGCTGGTGCTAACTCTAACATAACCAGGGCCAAACACAAATTTTGCCCCCCAATCCCCAAAATTTGCATCCAAAACAAAAAGAAATCATGTCCTAAAGGACGTCCATACTACGCCTCT
This sequence comes from Pictodentalium vernedei, assembly GCA_031216915.1. NCBI lineage: Eukaryota > Metazoa > Mollusca > Scaphopoda > Dentaliida > Dentaliidae > Pictodentalium > Pictodentalium vernedei. The sequence continues at coordinate 536,094,073 of CM062296.1, forward strand.
ACTGCGCATGCGCAGTGACGCAGTCGTCCCGAAATTGGCGCCAATTATCATTCTCTGTTTGGCCCTTCATCAGTCAACATCTCACTGATCTTTGTGCTTGTAAATCTCAGTTTAAAGGATGCCAGACACGTAATTTTTGGAGAAAATGTGATTCTAAGGAGGAAAGAAGGAGGAGAGGAAAAAGAAGTGGCAAAAAATAATCAGGGCTGTACTTAAAATTTTTTGATGAAATTATGTTAAGTTGCCTATTTTCGAGGCATGGGCCTCTTGTTGTCATTCTTGCTAATTGTTGCACTGCTTATTCAGTGTTTCCTCTCCCCTAGCCTTCTAAAGTCCCCCCTTGCAATTCTCCCATGCTTTTGGTATATTTTTGAGAAATTTCATTTCTAAAATTTCCTGGGAGAGTTGCTTGGTTACAGAATGTTTTCTGTTATTTTCCCCATAGTTACGTTTTCACCCATGGGTGTATAACGTTTGTGTTCTGCATCTTCCATCTGATGTTCTACAGATTCTCCCCTGGGAGTCTCTGTTTTGCATCAGATAGAGTGTAATTGATGACTGATTCCGGGCCAGTTTTTTCAGTGCCTGGAGTCATGTTTTCTAGTGTGTTTACACTGTTTGTTTTCATTGGCAACAGCCTTTTTTGAGGGGGGCTGTTTGCCTTTGTTGTAGTTTATCTCATTATAAGATACATTTATATTATCCGAAAGTGTCTCATTAATTATTTTATATAAATTTAAAATTTTTGACCACACTTTGCCATCGGATCCACTGGGGCTCAACGTTACTTTTCAGCAACTTGGGCTTCTCTGAAAAAATATTTTTTCAAAATTATTTTGTTTTGCAATTGTTTTTTCATTTATTAATGGATCATGTTGTTATGTATCTTTGTGTCAGGGGTTTTTGCGAGTAACTAGGACTTATTGTTGTTCTTTCACAATGAAGGGACGTTGTTCAAATTGTAATAGGAAGAAATCTTCCTCTGACTTTCATGATCATTGTATTAATTGTAGTCAGTGTTCTCGCATTAATCCCTGTCCTATATGTGAACATTGGGATGAGAAACATTGGAAACGTGTGTCATGATATGTTGTTTCTGGAGAAAGAGCGATGCCGGCTCTTTCTCCGCAAGGTCACTCTACTCTCTCAGTTTCTATTTCAGAGGAACCAGAACAGGGTGATGTTTCCATGTTATCTTCTTCAAGTGTGTGTCCGTCGTCACAAATGAATTCAGAGCTAGCGGCAAAAGTGCTCATGGAGATTAGACAAATGTCGTCCGCTAGCTCGCCCGGTGTAGCGTCCATTCACCGAATGGTTCGTCAGCCGGGTTCGTCCAATGCGGTCCAAGAGGAAATTTTGGGTGATGCGAGCACTATAAACATAATAGATGCACACCCAGTGACGGCGGATAGTAAGCGAGAACGGAGGAAGCCTTTTAGTCCGGTTCCTAGCTCATCCAGGTCCAGCCGGGCCGCGAGCGAGAGAGGTCCCTCTCTCGTACAACAACATCTGGGACCAGATGTTGTGGTACAAAATGTGTCTTTAGCGGAGCATACGTCCGTCGCTCGGGATGCTCCGTTGTATAATCAGTCCGCAGAGACTGTTAAGGCTTCCTCTTCTCGTCAGTGCACACGACCGCACCTTGGCTGCGTGACCGCCGATATATTACCAGCTTCGCCGATGAAGGATTCTTCGGCGACCAGGTCACACCATCTGGCAGCCAGGGATTCGAGACCGATGGACTCTGGACGTTCGCATAGGAAAAGTATGCGGGAGCCATCTGATGCGGAGCTGCCCTCGGCGAAGCAGCGAAAGACTGCGCCTCCGCAGGTCTCGACGCCGGACATTCTTGTGCAGATAGCACAGCTTATCGCAGCATCCCAGCAGCCGACAGAAACGGTGTCGGATCGAGAATTATCCGACGGCGCTGGGTCGGTACGCTCCGCCGAAGCATCGGGGGCGGACGACCGGGAACATCATGAGGTCCGACCGGATGGTGAAAGGGATACGGATGACTTGGAGCTATCCCTTTCGGAACAACATAAAGCTGCCGTGGACTTCATCCGGCACTTTCTCCCTCAAGTTGTTCCGTCGGGCCAGACTGCTGCGCTTCCGGACAAGAGAATTATAGCGTCATTGGACTCTGAATTTTTTGAGCGGTTCAGGGACATCGCTCCCGAGTTTCCGTCGCAGTCCAATAATGTTGCTAGAACATTTGAATTATTGAACGACGCTATATTTAAACTTGCTTCCAGGACGGGGAAAGCAGGTTTCTTGTCAGCTAATACTCTCAACCTGCCTTTCATTAATGCAAGGAATAAATTCGATACGGCAGGACAGGGTATACCGAGAGTTCCTCTGCGTATGGACGACGAGGCGGAAGACTTAGAGCTATCATTACTGTCGTCAGCTTCTATTCCAACCGCGGTGTTGGAAACAGCTATTGCGTCTAACAGAGCCAATTTAGATGCCTTATCTTACGCAGATCACCTTACTAAGGCGTTATCACTGCGCCTTCAAGGGGAAGAGTTTCAGGATATACAATCCTCTTTAAGACTTCTTTCAAGGGCAGTAGCTTATTCCACGTGTAACTCCGCCCTTTCAGTGGCAAATCTGGAGTTGGTTAGACGTGACGCAGCCCTAGCTACATCCACACTAGTGGATTCTAAGGTGAAGAACTCTCTTAGAGTCGCTTCGGTCTCAGGAGAACTTCTCTTTGACGGCAAGCTTTCCGCTATTTATGATAAAATTAAAAAGAAAGCTAATGATTCTCTGTTGTTCAGATCGGCTCCTAAGAAGTCGGATACAGCAGACACGAATAAGACAGGCACTTCTGGGTCTAATGCGCCCAAGAGAGGTTCCTATAGAGGTTCCGGTGCGTCCTCTTGGTCTTATTCGAGAGACCGTCAGGATAGCGACTCTCGTTCGGGACGTCCTTCAGGCCGGGACAATCGGTCGGACGCCCCGAGGTCGACGAGGCGAGGTGCGGGTCGTGGAAGACGTGGTTTCTCCTACCGCAGGCCTCGCAGGTCCAGGAGGTGATGGCTTAAATCTCTATCGCGTTCCGGTTGGCAGAAGGTTGTCGAGTTTTTCACAAGAGTGGGCGTCGATTACGGACGACCCTTGGGTGAGAGGAGTGACTTCGGAAGGTCTGAAGATATCCTTCAAACGAAAGCCTCCATTAACTCGAAGTCCAAAGTGGACTCATCTTCCGTCAAATCCACAGAAAAGAGACGCTCTGTTATCAGAGGTGCAGTCTCTTTTAATGAAGAACGCGGTAGAGGTCGTAGAAAACCAGGAATCTCTGGGATTCTACAGCCATCTGTTTCTGGTTCCGAAACCAGACGGCTCGTTCCGTCCAGTCATAGATTTGAGCTGGATAAACAAGCTGATCATCGCTCCGAAGTTTTATATGGAGACGATTCGATCGGTCAGAGCGAGTATTCGGGTGAACGATTATGCAACTAGCATAGATCTCAAAGATGCGTACTTTCACGTCATGGTACATCCGACATTCCGAAAGTATCTACGTTTCGCAGTCCTTGGAGTGGTGTATCAATTCCGGGCGATGTGCTTCGGATTGAATCTAGCACCCTGGGCTTTCCCTCGGGTAATGAACTCGGTAATGATCTACTTCCGAGCTCATTCGTCTGCGGTAACGTCGGCCTACCTGGACGACATTCTTCAGAGGTACGGCAACGAGTTAACGCTTCAGAACGATGTTCAGAATCTTCTTCTATTGCTCCGACGTCTCGGTTTTATAGTAAACGAGGAGAAGTCGGATCTGGTGCCGTCCAAGTCATTCACTCATCTGGGAATGAGCTTCGAGACGCACAACAATCTCGTTCGTCTGCCGTTAACCAGAGCGAAATTAGTCAGTTGTTACGCTCGCTATTGTCTGCACGCAGACAAAGTCACGGCGAGAGAATTTATGAGACTGATAGGTCTGTGCGGAGCCGCCGCGGATCTCATTCCGATGGGGCGGCTACACACACGTCCTCTTCAAATTTTCCTGACTCAGAATTGGAGTGTGAAAATTCATTCGCTCGATGTAGACGTTCTCTTGTCAGATCAAGTGAAACAAGAGATTCAGACTTGGGCAAACATTCAGTGGTTAACTCAAGGAGTTCCGCTGCAGTTGCCGGATCCGAGTTTTACCGTTATGACGGATGCCAGTCAAACAGGTTGGGGTGCATCATTAATCCCAACGGATTCGAGATGCCAGGGTCTTTGGGATCCGCAATTCCTGTGCAAGCACATAAACATCAAGGAAATGATGTCAATTTGGCTTGCGTTACGTCACTGGATGGACATTATTCATGATGCTCATGTCCAAATCCTATCCGACAATACGACAGTAGTGGCGTATATACGGAATCAGGGAGGCACTCATTCAGTTCCGTTGTTCAATCTAACGGAAAGAATCCTTCTGTTTGCGTTAGAACATCACGTTCTTCTTTCGGTCCGTCACATACCGGGTCGTCTGAATGTGCTAGCAGACTCCCTTTCACGAAAGTGTCGTTTGTTGCCGTCGGAGTGGACTCTCAACAAACAAGTATTCAATCAGATTTGCTACCAATGAGAACGGCCAATGATAGACTTATTTGCGACACATCTCAACAATCAGTTGCAGACGTATGTGTCTCCGTGTCCGGATCCAAGAGCATTTGCAGTAGACGCTCTGTCGATCCCTTGGGACGGAATGATAGGATATGCGTATCCTCCAGCGCCGTTAATTCAACAAGTATTGCTAAAGATAAAACAATCTCAATGCAAGATTCTGTTGGTAGCATCTCTGTCACCACAGAGACCGTGGATAAATCTACTCAGGTGTCTGTTGTGGGACCTACCGCGGAAGCTTCCTCCACGAGAGGATCTTCTTTCGCAGGGGAAATCGCGCCAACTCCATCACAACCCGCAAGGTCTCAACCTTCACGTTTTTCCGTTGTGCGGTCCTTCTTGCATGGCAAGCACTTTACAGGACGAGCAGTGGACGCGATTTCTAACTGTAGGAGGACCTCCTCTTCGCTAAACTATGCGGCTAAGTGGAAGGTTTTTCGTCGTTGGTGTAGGGATCATTCTGTAGATATATTTGATCCCTCTATACCAGACATTGCAAACTTTCTAGTATACTTGTTTGATGAAATCAAACTGCAGCCTGTTACTATAAAGGGTTATAGATCTATGTTATCTGATACCTATGCACATCATGATAGTTTACAAATTGGATCTAATGTCTCTTTATCGAAGTTGGTTAGAAACTTTTCGATAAATAGACCCAGAACTCTTAGATTAATTCCTAAGTGGAATTTAGCTTGGGTTCTCCTTAAATTGAAGGAAAAGCCATTTGAACCTCTTGGGACAGTAGATTTCAAATTCTTATCTTATAAGACAGCTTTTCTCTTAGCTTTCTCTTCTGCCAGAAGAGTCAGTGAGCTTCATGCACTATCGGTGGATGATTCTCATTATCGTAGTGTTGGGAACACTATCACCTTCACTACTAATGTGGGTTTTTTAGCTAAGAATCAGGCTCCTAATAAATATCCGGAACCTATTGTTATTAAGGCTCTTCCGTCTTCAGACGGGCGTAGGCCTTTACTCTGTCCTGTTAGAGCACTACGTATCTATAAACAGAGATCTCAGTTTATCAGAAAGGGACGGAAACGTTTCTTTCTGTCTTTGATGCCTAATAGAAAGGACATTTCAGTCCATTCTATTGCTAGATGGATTCAGTTAACTATCCGTACTGCTTATGAAGATTTATCTTCTTCTCAGCAGTCTGTGCTTAAGATTTCTGCTCATGAAGTAAGAGCTCTTTCTACTTCCTGGGCTTATGCTAATAGTGTTGCTATTACAGATTTAATGAAGGCTGCTTATTGGTCTCAGCCATCCACATTCTCGAATTTTTATCTCAGAAATATTGAGTCCATTTCTGGAGACCTGCATTGTTTAGGTCCGTTATCTGTTGCTCAGAATGTCGTCCACTAAACAGTTGCAACTATAGTTATGCAGGCTTTCTGTTCCGGCAGTGACTCCGTCCGGCTGCCCTCTTCGCTCTGGGCTATTTGACCCAGGGCAAGGGGAAGGGGGGGGGGGGGGTGTTCCCTTAGGTCACCTGCTTTATAGTGAAAAGCAAGGGAATGCCTCCTCCAAGTCAGTATTTCTGAGTCGCTTCCGGGATGGTTTTAAAGTGTAATATTAATGTTTAAATTCATTCATGTCTTATTTTTAAAGTGTAGCTCGGTGTGAAGCATTTGTATATGTCAAGTGTCAAACGGGCTTTAATATACAATACTCGGACACTTTTAAATGACTATAAAGAGTCTCAATTCTCTGGACTACTTTATTTATTGGCTTGCTTTAAAAATAATTAGTATAAGGGTTATACTGGATGTTAATAGAGAACATGAATGTTATTGTGCTCAATTATTAAGGGTAGTGTATCTTTCTAATTTAATATTAAATAAGAAAGATACATGTAAAGCCTAATACTCCTTTTCTCCTTAAGGGGTTACCTCTTTACTATATAGTTGAGCTTATTGGATTTTCCTCTATGTCCTAGGCCCTCCAGCCTGTTTACTATTCAGCTAAGTCTGGGTCATTGGTACAGTATAAAAATGTTAAAAAATTTATAGTAATTTATATATTTTTTATACTTACCAATGACCCAGACGGGGATGGCCCTCCCTGGAGTTGGGAACTCTTGCCTCCCCCGCTGAGTACATAGCGCTGACCAGGCACTGCCAGTAAGAATGATAATTGGCGCCAATTTCGGGACGACTGCGTCACTGCGCATGCGCAGTAGAGGCGTAGTATGGAGGTCCTTTAGGACATGATTTCTTTTTGTTTTGGATGCAAATTTTGGGGATTGGGGGGCAAAATTTGTGTTTGGCCCTGGTTTTGTTAGAGTTAGCACCAGCTAAGTCTGGGTCATTGGTAAGTATAAAAAATATATAAATTACTATAAATTTTTTAACTTTCCACTTCAATTATTCAGCATTTTAGCGACCAGAATGCCCCCAGAGGCCACCAGAGAGCACCTAAAAATCAAAATTTTCCTTGGGGGGGGGGGGGGGTTTCAGCGTCTGAGTTTCACTTTCTTACTTTCTTTAAACTACCGGACCCACAAATTTTCCCCTAGCAGAAATCCTGCATGTAAAACAAAAGTTGTCATACTTTGACTGCTACATGCAGCCAAAGAAAAATTCAGCGCTCAATCATTATCAATTAGGAATGGCGTAAATTGTCACTTAACCCTTTACCCAACACAGATGATACCAAAATTTATTATTTTAAATATAATTTTTTCAAATTTTTCAAAAAATTTCAACAAAACTATACCATGTGACCTCTAGTTGGAATGAGCTCGTTCCAACGAGGGGTCACACGATATGGTTTTGTTGAATTTTTTTGAAAAATATTTTTTCATCTACTGAATTTGCATATTATGCGGGTGGTTGCGGCCAATTCATTGGGTAAAGGGTTAAAAAAACCAAATTCTGAAAAACGAGAGTTTTTTTTAGACTTCACCTTTCTTTAAGCAACCAGAATGGGCATAGGGTTAAACTTTACAACCAAACTTACAACAGCTAACATGCTCGGTAGTCAATTGTGAATACGGATATGCAAATCATTTTTAGCTTAACTTTACAAAATCAAGATAAGCTATTGCCATCACGTGTGCGGAAGTCTGTGAGTCTGTTAGTCTGTGAGTCTGTTCACATTTTCCTTTAGCACAGGCTACACCCCATAGTTCTTGTCCAATCATCATGAAAATTCATATGCAGGTTTGAGGTCATGTCTAGATAAGAACGTCCTGTTTTGGTCGCGATCGGTCAACCGTGATGGCTGCCCAAGCCCAAAACCCAAAAACCTTTAGCACAGTCTACAGGTTGTATTTATGAAGGGATTTCATTGTACCTTGGTAGGATAACTCTGTATAATGTCTAGATGAGAACGTCTCCTTTTGGTCATGATCTGTCGACAGTGACTGCTGCCCAAGCCCGAAACCCCAAAACTTTTAGCACAGTCTACAGGTCATAATATGGAGGAATTTCATTGTTACTTGATATGATGACTCCATACGATGTCTAGATGAGAACTTCCCCATTTGGTCGGGATCTGTCAACCATGATGGCTGCCCGCGCCCCAAACCCCGAAAACCTTTAGCACAGTCTACAGTTTGTATTTATCAAGGGATTTCATTATAACTTGGTAGGATGACTCTGTATAATGTCTAGATGAGGACATCCCCTTTTGGTTGCGTTGGGTCAATCGTGATGGCTACACAGGCCCGAAAACCTTTAGCACAGTCTACAGGCCATATTTATGAAGGGATTTCATTGTAACTTGATACGATGACTCGTTTTGTAATAATTTCACTGTAACTTGGTAACTTTGGTTGACATAAATTAATTGTGAGGGCCACATTAACCCACCCGGCAGTTCTTTAGTACAGTCTGCACCTCAAATTATTTTTATTGAAAACATCACATGCAGGGAACAGAATTTAACATATTCTCAATTATCACAATTCTTGTCGTCTTTAATAATCCTTTCAGAAACATTGAACATTATCCTTTTCATCAAACACAACACACAGTCAAGTTAAATTACAGTGTCATTGACACTTTCCTTCAATATTCCATTCCAAAGTGGAAGAAAAGTTAACTCAAAATGAGCCAATTTTATGAAGAATTTGAGAGTACTCCAATCCAAGGCCCCAAAACTGGATTATGGTTAAAGCTTTGAATAAAACATATAACAGCAAAATTGTACTTGGATGAATGCCCAATCTTCTCATGGAAAATGTTTTGAGGAAACATGGCTGCAGTGCTTAGAAATCGCATGTGAATGTTGACCAATTTGGCCAAAATGCATTTTGGGGGGAATTTTGTGGCAAAATGGAGTCAACTTTGGTAATACAACCTCTGTAGTGAGATTTGATAAGTTACGCTTCAAATACGAAAGTTTTCGAGAATTGTGGCAAAACGTGACATTTTGACTACATTTTGCATGGTTTGGCAGAAAACAAAACACTTCAGAAATGCCATGACACAGGTGAGAAACTTTGAATGAAGCTCGACAGATCTACCAAATTTCAGAAAAATCATGCAGGCCGTTTTTGCGGAATCCGTCAAACAAAAATTATTGAAGTAAAAAAAAAAAAATAAGAGATTAACCTATTAGAAAATAGGTGAATCTAATAAAAAAAAGCAAACAAACATAGCACCTCAGAATCAATGTTTATTACTCATCCATTAAACTTCAAACCCATGTATTTAATGGAATCACTGCTATGACCTAAATATTTCTGTATGTAACTGGTGATGTACAAGCTGGAACTTCTTTACCCTGCACTGTTTAGACTAGTTCCTTTCCCATCGAGTCATTAGTTACTCTTTGAAAAGTTTCCAAATTCCATTATACAATTATCGATCGTCTGTCACGTAGTGTGAAAAATGAAAACGCTCAAGTCAAAATAAAGTACTGTTTTGCAAATGCACCTAAATTTGTACTTATATTTTTACTACCAGTAATAACCACCAAATGGTTAGGACACCAGCCAAAGAGAAACAGCGATATGAATTTCAACAAACACATCCAACAGAAAAGATAAATGTAATTTAGACTGGTTCCCGAAAGGTTGTTTTGGTTTTTTATCGATCCATTTGATCAGTACTGCTTCAAACAAAAATAACAGACTCTTCACCTTTGGGTTTAAAGATCGGAATTGAAATTTGTTGATTTAAATGAATTTTAAGGCATGGCGATGTGTAATAATCACTGAACACGATGCATGTTTCAATCAATGGGTGTTTTACGTAACTTGTTGGAATGGCAACGAAAATATGAAAATATGACTCTGCCATTCCAACTAGTTATGTAAAACACCCACCGATTCAAAGACACGTTGCGTTCTGTCTATTTATGCATTTCTATTCCAGTGGATGAGATAGGGCTGCGTAGAGGATGGTAATCCAGTTGAAGTTCTCTGTTCACTTTTGTGATCACAGTACCATAGTCTTTTAGTCAGTGACAAGCAGCTAACATTTTTACAGGTCACAATCCTTTTATTAATGCTTTATTATACCCCCACGAATAAAGTTCTGGGGGTGTATATAGGAATCATTTTGTCTGTCTGTCCATCCATTTGTCTGTCCATCAGTCCATCCATCTGTTTCTCCATCCATCCATTCGTCCATCCATCCATCTGTCCATCCATCTGTCTGTCCATTCAAGCTTAGCAGAGGTACATTGTGGTGTTTACAATTTAGGGTCAGTGGTAGTTTTGGGGTTGGTTAGTACAGTGGCCACTTGTGGGGTTATTTTTTTGCACTGTGGGGTTACTTTTTTGACCTTGTGGGGTTAGGGTTTAACATGGGAAAAAACCCACAAGCAAGAACGTGTAAGAACATCCATCTGTGCAAATTGTGTCCAGCTCATGACTTTTGATTGCTTTGAAGAATATTAAAGATACTTGGTATTAATGTACCCCACCACCAGAAGGTGTGTCACGATTAAGGTAGGGATGCGTGTCTACAAGGTCAGGTCACAGACTTAGTTCAAGTTCACATATCCAAATATACACAAGTCGTGTCCAGCTCAGAACTTTTGATGGCCTGGAAGGATATTAATGATACTTGGTATTAATGTTGCCCACTATCAGAGGGTGTGTCGCGAATAAGGTTGGAATGCCTGTCCACATGGTCAAGGTGACATACTTAATTCAAGTTCACATACCCATATCCAAATATACACAAGTTGTGTCTTGCTCAGAACTTTTGATGGCCTTGAAGGATATTAATGATACTTGGTATTAATGTTGCCCACCACGAGAGAGTGTGTTGCGAATAAGGTTGGAATGCCTCTCTACAAGGTCAAGGTCACAGATTTAGTTCAAGTTTACATACCCCAACATCAAAATCCAACTCTTACAAGACAAGTCATATCTGTCTCAGAACTTTTGACGGCCTTGAAGGATATTAATGATACTTGGTATTATTGTTGCCCACTATCAGAGAGTGTGTCACGGTGGTATTCTTCATCCCAAGTTTGGAAAGGCCTCATCTAGTTATTCACTGCTAAATGAAGTTTGCAGTGGATTCAGCGATAGAAGATTTAATGAGTTAAGTTTTTTCTTTCAAGTTTGTAACAGCAACGTTAATCCATTTGACAACAGTTTGTTTTGTTGCTGGTTTAATTTTCTCTTCCCAATTTTCTATAATGTTTTTTCTTATCAACCTACCTTACAATTGTTTACAACTGGCTTGCACTACAGTGGAAGTCCCTAACTCGGAAAGTGGTGCAAAAAGCACCCCAAAAAAATAAGCCAAAACTGGGTCGAGTGTGACTGGCGCACACCCAGTAGAGGACACTCTTCTCCTTGTACTAATCCATGGCTTCAGGAATCAGTACACAGACGTATAACCAATCATGTCATTCTATTTTTTTCTGCCATCTTATCAGGATGCAAATGATTTTGCTCATCAACAGTGATACCTTTTGACTCGATGTTAACAATGTTCCTGTTCTGAATTGTGGATTCATATCTGTTTCTTCACTATTCAGACATACAGGGCTGTGTTTTTATATATTCTCTCGATTATTCACTGCATTTTTTTGTGATAAATCTCTACACCGATATTCGTGTACCATGCTGTTTTGGTCTTTTGTTAGCTCACCTGACTGAAAGTCAGGGTGAGCTATTCTGATCATTTTTCGTCCATCGTCCATCGTCTGTTGTGAAAGTGGTGTTTGGGACTTTTTCTCCCAAACCACTGGCCACATTTTAATGAAATTTCACATGAGTAGTGGGTTTTTCTTCAAATTGGGTTTCTGCTCATATTGAGGAGGGGGTGGGGCCAAAATGCCCCAATTTTTAAAAAAGTCTTCTTCTCATGAACTAGCTGTAGCAGAGACTTGATATGTGGTATACAGCTTCCTTTTGAGGTATAGACTCAAATTTGTTCAAGAGAAGTTTGAGGGGCAATATTTGTTGTCATTACGGGAGGGGCAATAATTTTTGCCCCGCCCAAAATTTCTATTTTCCAAACCGAGGGGCTGATTTGAACCAAATTTGATATGAAGTATTAGTGGGTCATAAGTACTTGATTTATGCCAAAACATTTTTTCAACATGCCCTATGGGAACCACAGGAGCTAAAAATAGAAAAAAATTAAAATTCCATATCTCCAAAACTACATGGCACTGAGAATTCCTATTTGGTGTGAAGCTTCCTTGGGACCAACAGAATGGAGTGGTCCAAAAATATTGCTATTGGTTTTATCATAGGGAACTTTTTCAGGACTTTGAAAAAATGCGGAGGGTAATGGGGAAAACATTTAAGACTCTTTTTATCCCAAACCACTGCTCTTAAAGCTTTCAAATTTCACATATAACATCTTTGAAAGATTGTTTCACAGGTTTGTGGAAATCAAATCCCTGGGTCTATATTTGGGCTCTCTATGGGAGCCTAAATGTTTAAATTAGTGCAGTATGAGGAATATTCTTTAAAAATCTTCTTCTTCAGATAGGGGGCATGGTGGCGTTGCATTAACTGGTTCTTGTCAGATCACTGAAATTAAGCAACGTCAAGCCTGGTTAGTCCTCGGATGGGTGACCATCTGAGCGATCGATTCGGTCTCCCGTGTTGTGTCCTTGGGCAAGGCACTTAACCCAGATTGTGCACATGGGGGCATGATGACAGCGTTTACTGAGGTGTACTGCACGTCGATGGTGTGCATGTCTTCAGCCAGTCTAACCCTGCCTGTGCTGCAGTGCAGACTTACGATGTTGGGGAGCTGGCAGCTGCTCGGTGATTCTCTCTCCGGGTACTCTGGCTTCCTCCACCCATAAAACTGTCACGGCCATGATTAGCCATTGTGCATAAGTATGTGACCTTAAACACCAATAAATAAATAATTCTTCTTCAGATCCACCAATCAAAATCTTTTGATATTTGGTATGCAGCATCCTGGGGGGTGGGGGGGGGGGGGGCTAAGGGGGGGGGGGTGATTCAGTTTTGTTCAACCCAAGTCTCTGGGTTCATATTTGGACTACCTGTGGGAGCCCAAATTATAACTTAGTTCAACATGAGGAATTTTCTTTAAAAATCTTCTTCTTCAGATGCAGCAGTCGGAATGTTCTGATATTTGGTATACAGCATCCTTATGTAGGTGTGATTCAAGTTTGTTCAAGCCAAGTATCTTTGTCCATATTTAGGCTCCCTGTAGGAGACTGAATTGTAACTTAGTTCAATATGAGGAACATTCTTTAAAAATCTTCTTCACATCCACCAGTAAGAATCTTTTGATATTTGGTATACTGTATCGTTAGGGAGGTGAGACTCAAATTTGTTAAAGCCAAGTCCCTGGGTTTATATTTGGGATCCCTGAGGGAGCCCAAATTATAACTTAGTTCAACATGAGGTATATTTAAAAAAATATTTTTCTTCAAATCCGGTGATCAGAATCTTGTGATATTTGGAATACAGCATCCACAAGGAGGTGAGATTCAAGTTTTTTCAAGCCAAGTCCCTGAGTTCATATTTGGGTTCCCTATGGGAGCCCAAATTATAACTTAGTTCGGTATGAGCAATAAATAAAAAAATAAATTTTTTCAGCTCCACTGGTCAGAATGTTTTGATATTTGGTATATGGTTTTCTCAATGGGGCAGATGCAAGTTTGTTCAAATCAGGATCCTCGGTTGATAGTTGTCAGTGTCAGGTGAGTGCTCTCAGGCCCTTTGGGGCCCTCTTGTTCATTAATGCTCACCCCTTGGGTTCTGCTTTTATCTGAGTTAGGTGTCAGCTGGGGGTTGTGGCAGCTTTTCTCCCCTCTGCTGAGGGTATAATTTCTGCCAGTTCCCTTTTTGGCTGTTGGGGTACTGTTCTATTCCCATCGGGTCTTTGTTTCCTGCCACCTTACTCTGGTAGCTGGGGGTGTCCTGATTTATTTTTTCTTTGGGTTCACCTTACCATCTACATTGCTCTCACCAGATATGCCTAGGACAATTGCTTGCGGGCCATTTTTAGCTCAACTTTGACGAAGTCAAATTTGAGCTATTGTCATGGCCCGTCGTCCGTCTGTCCGTCCGTCCGTCTGTCCGTCTGTCTGTCTATCCGTCTGTCCGTCTGTCCGTACGTCAACAATTGGCTATGGCTCGGACTAGAGGTCGTATTTATGAACCGATCTTTACGAAACTTCTTATGTACCTTTGTTATGACCCTGGGACGGGAACGAGTGTTTTTAGGTGTGGTCCGAAATTCAAGATGGCTGCCAGCGGCCATTTTGTACCGATGATGCAAAAATCAGTTTTTTGTACAGAACTTCTGTATGAAAGTTCTGATTTGAATAAAGTTTTGTATAAATGTTTAGTACCATGGGATACATCACATATAATACAGGTTTTTTTCTCGTGCGTAAATTATGCAAATTAGACTGACTTTGATTTATTTAGTGTTACTTTCAGAGCTGTAAGTGCCAAGCTGCTATGGCTCGGGCTAGAGGCCGTATTTATGAACTGATCTTTACGGAACTTCTTGGGTACCTTTGTTATGACTGTGGGACGAGAACGAGTGTTTTTGGGTGCGGTCCGAAATTCAAGATGGCTGCCAGCTGCCATTTTGTACCGACGATGCAGAAATCTGTTTTTTGTACAGAACTTCCATATGAAAGCTCTGATTTGAATAATTTTTTGTATGAATGTTTAGTACCATGGGATACATCACATATAATACAGGTTTTTTTCTCGTGCGTAAATTATGCAAATTAGACTAACTTTGATGTTTTTTGGTGTTACTTTCAGCACTGTAAGTGCAAATGCCAATACGGCTCGGGCTAGAGGCCGTATTTATGAACCGATCTTTACAAAACTTCTTGGGTACCTTTGTTATCACCGTGGGACGAGAACGAGTGTTTTGGGGTCCGGTCCGAAATTCAAGATGGCCGATGGCAGCCATTTTGTACGAAATTTGGTGCAATCAGATTTTTGCACAGAACTTCCATATGAAAGCGCTGATTTGAATAATTTTTTGTGTGAATGTTTAGTACCATGGGATAGATCACATATAATACGGGTTTTTTTCTCGTGCAGAAATTATGCAAATTAGATGAACTTTGATTTTTTCAGTTCTGCTTACACACAGTAAGTACACATGTCAATACGGCTCGGGCTAGAGTCTGTATTTATGAACCGATCTTCACGAAACGTCTTGGGTACCTTTGTTATCACCTTGGGACAGGAACGAGTGTTTCTGGGTGTGGTCCAAAATTCAAGATGGCTGCCAGTGGCCATTTTGTATCGAAATTAGGTCTAATCAGTTTTTTGTACACAACTTCTATACGGCTCAGGCTAGATGCCGTATTTATGAACCGATCTTTATGAAACTTCTTGGGTACCTTTGTTATTACCGTGGGATGAGAATGAGTGTTTTTGGGTGTGGTCCGAAATTCAAGATGGCCACCAGCAGCCATTTTGTACCAAAATTAGTGCAATCAGTCTTTTGTACAGAACTTCTGTATGAAAGTTCTGATTTGAATAAATTTTTGTATGAATGTTTAGTAACATGGAATACATCACATATAGTACGGGTTTTTTTCTCGTGCAGAAATTATGCAAATTAGATGAACTTTGATTTATTCAGTGCTTCTTATACTCTGCTGTAAGTGCACATGTCAATACGGCTCAGGCTAGAGGCTGTATTTATGAACCGATCTTCACAAAACTTCTTGGGTACCTTTGTTATCACCTTGGGACGAGAACGAGTGTTTCTGGGCGCGGTCCAAAATTCAAGATGGCTGCCAGTGGCCATTTTGTACCGAAATTATGTCCAATCAGTTTTTTGTCACAACTTCTACACAGCTCATATTTGTGAACTGATCTTCACGAAACTTCTTGGGTACCTTTGTTTTCACCTTGGGACAGGAATGAGTGTGTTTTGGGGTGCCTTTGTTATCACTGTGCTATGAGAACAAATATTTTGGGGTTCAGTCAGACCCACTCTTGGACTCAAAGATTTCTTTTCTGGTTTAGCATCTGACTGTCACCCACCTTTACAATACTTTACCTATACATTTGTTACAGGCAAAGCTCAGTATTTATGTACAGACCATTACAATACTTTATATGTACCTTTGTTATCAGGTCATTACCTAGATGTTTGTCGTTGCTGTGTCACATACTATACATGTACATGTCTTTGCCTTGACAAGTTCAGCTACAGTGTCATTGACACTTTCATTGTTGTCTTAGCATGTTGAAGTTTCCCATTATTCATGCTCCACTTTATTTGGGTGTTCTGTTGAAAGACTCTGTGGGCTGGGGGGTCTTCCACCTTTTGGGCTTCAGTCTATTTTGTAGTTCGGGCACGTGCCGTTTCCTCTTGTGTCCGTGTGAGTGGAACCCAGTCATTCGGGGCCTTCCGATTCGACTATGTTTGGAGAGAGTTATACCCCCTCCTGGGGTTTTGCAGTCTTTTTGTGGCATGGATACCGTGGTAACTGCTGACTTCTGGCAAAGAGATGCCTGATTCTGGGACTACTGTCCCCCTCCAGTCGACATCTGAGGCTGTCACTAGGGTTGTGACTCCTCATTTTCGAGCCGAGCTCAGTTGCTGTCTCTGCTTTTCCACTTTAGTCAAAAGCTACTGATGTATCCTCTCCTGCTCCTCTGTCGGAGATTTCATCGGCCTCTGTTTCAGCTGGCCTCGGCTTACCCCTGCAGGGGTATGCAGGGATTTCTGCTTCTTTGGATGTGGGATATCGGCCTCAACCTTCTCTGGCTTCAACTCGGCGAAGTCGGAAGTGGTGGCTGCCCAATCCCTCTGCTGTGGTCTCTCAGTCGTTGAGCCCAGCAGGTTTTGTTTTGGATTCAGATGTCCATGGTCGGGTCACCATGGACCCTGTTGTGCTTCTGCCCATGTACTGTGGCAGTTTTGTGGGACCAGAACATTTTGTGAAGCTTGGACCTTCTGTCTTTCAGAGGTCTGCGGCGACTCTCCTGAGTTCCCGTACTTCAGATCCTCGGGGTATTTCATACCCCTATAAGCATCTGTATTCAGATGTTTCGGCTGCCATCCGTCGCCCCACGTCGGGTGTTCTAGAGGATCATGACCCTTCGCTGGTGTAGAGGGTCAGATGCAAAGCCACTTTGCCGGGCCGTTCCCTCGTTGAACCAGCAGATACGGTTTGTGAGCTTATGGAGGCCTCTCAGGTTCTTTCCAAGAGCCTTCCCATTGCCTCCAGCGAGGGTTCTAGTGGCTTCCAGGCACCCTCCGCATTGCCACCTCCCGGGATTGGAAGCAGGTGCTTTGTGATCCCCCTGGTGTTCCTACACCATGGGAGGAATCGACTGGTATGCTCTGCATGGGCTATGTGTCTTCCGACTCATGCGATGGATCAGACACACCTGACGTCAAGAGCCATCAGTCTTCTGACTTGGGGGCAGCTCTTGAGCTTGTGTTTGAGTTCCTTCAGGAACACAAACTATCAGACCATCTGGAGGTTTCAGCAAGGCCGTGATCTGCG
Organism: Pictodentalium vernedei; assembly: GCA_031216915.1. Lineage (NCBI taxonomy): Eukaryota > Metazoa > Mollusca > Scaphopoda > Dentaliida > Dentaliidae > Pictodentalium > Pictodentalium vernedei. The sequence goes on from CM062296.1 coordinate 536,111,602, forward strand.
GTTGCATGCCTACAGCCTGTGTAGCAACCTGCTTCTGGGTGCCTACGACTGTACCAGTCGGTACAAGTGGTCGAAACTTGCAGCATTGGTCTCAAAGCTGAGTTCCAAGGTTATGAAGACTTCGTACTTCACTGGCTGATACCTTTTTGCCTCCTGTGCGTTATCGTTCCTACGATTCCGCCAATCCGTCGGTCTGCCAGGCTTTGACGGTCTTGGATCAGGACTCCTCCTCCCTCGGCTTTCCAAGCCTAAGTCGGCCGTTATTCCAATGGCGACTTTGGAGTCCATGTTGGGCTTATCTAAGCTTTCTTCTTCAAAGCGGCACTCCACTGGTTTAGCCTATGCAGCTAAGTGGAAGGTCTTCTTTGCTGTTGATTATGCCCATCCTTCCCTAACACAGATTGCAGAGTTTCTGGTATATCTGTTTGATTCTTGGGGTCTCCAACCTGTTACCATCAACGAGTACAGGTCTATGCTTTTGGAGACCTTTTTGTAAGTGGGAAAGCATCATATCAGCTCTAATCTGTATCTCTACAAGCTTATTTGGCACTTTTCTTTGAAACGGCCTAGGTTTTTGCAGCTTACCGGAAGAGGGAATCTGTGCGGCTTTGCTGGGGGGGGGGGGGGGGGGGTGCCATTGGATCCTTTATTTCAGGTAGATATGCATTTTCTCACATACAAGACAGCTCTTCTGATGGCTTTTGCCTCAGCCAGAAGGGTTAGTGAGCTTCACGCCCTCTCACCTGATCCAGCCTTTTTCGTGAGCTCCTCCAACAGTGTTACTTTTACCACTGATTGCTCCTTTCTAGCCAAGAATCAGATGCCAGAAACTGCTCCAGCTCCTATCTGTATCAGGGCTCTTCCTTCTGCAGAGGGTAATCGCCCTTTGCTCTGTCAGGTTCATGCCATTCGTATTTATCTCAACCGGACGCAGTTCATTAGGAAAGGCAGAAAATGATTTTTTTTCTGTCTCTTATTCTTGGTCAACAGAAGATCTCTCCTCAATCCATTTCTCGATGGATTTGTCTTGCTCTTCGCAACTGACGGTTGTTTTACCAATCGTATTTCTGCCCACGAGGTACGTGCCTTGTCTACCTCCTGGTCCTATGCTAACTCCATCATGTTGTCGGATGTTATGCTGGCAGCCTATTGGAGAAATGCTTCTACTTTCTCCACCTTCTGTCTGCGTCAGCTGCAGGAGCAGTCTGAGGACCTTTCTTTTGGGCCCTCTTTCTTCTGCTCAGGCTGTTGTCTACCCTAGACATTAGGCTTCTTACAAGGTCAGTTCCAGCCATGTGCTTGGTTACTGTTGTTTCTGTCTGTGTGTCACACAGAGCCATAATAATAATAATAAGTTATTTATATAGCGCTTTTCCCAGCGAAACGCTGCTCAAAAGCACTGAAAACATAGGTGACGGTAACAATTGTATAATCAGTGGCTGAAGGCTGCTTGAAAGAGATGTGTTTTCAGAGCTTTCTTGAAGTTATCTGTATTTAGGGTTTTTCTAAGGTTCTTATTATACCTACCACAATTGTTTACATGGAGGCCCTCACGTCTTCTTATTCAGGTAAGAATCCTTCCTCCTCGCTAATCACATAACTCCAATGTTGGCGGATTCATTAGAATGACACTTTGGTTATACGCCTGCAAACTGGTTCCAGAAGCTGTGGATTAGTGCTAGGAGAAGAGTGTCCCCTATGGGTGTGGACAGGTTGCACCAAGCCTGTTGTAAACATTTGCGGTAGGTATAATAAGAAAGGAAATTTACTATAAAATATAAATTCCCTGCTAATGTCACCCTTAACTGGTTTATTAATACTGACATCCAGGGGTTGAAGTTTGGATGTGCAACCCCAAGGAATGATTGCTGGCAGCACGTTGCTCTTAAGTAGCGTCTTTGTGGTATCATCCATTGAATGACCACAAAAACTGTCCATAACTATAAGTTACATTTAACAAGCACCTCTTTTATCTAGAGCTGCAACAATATTTCGTCCATCCACCCTTTTTGTTTCACGCAAACTAACCAGCCTTTAGGAATATCTATCTGATGTTTTCCTTTAAAAATTACCATAGGGGGTAACACAACACCTCTCCTACTGACGGCTAAAACAAGTGTGAGATATCATTTCTCTGACACAGTTGGTCATAAACAAACTGATTTTTCACCTATTTTGTTGACTGTTTTGTTTTGTAACAGGTCAAAGTAAACAGGAGTCTCATCCATATTGATGATGAATTCATCCTCAAAATCATCCACTGCACGTTTGTTTTTGATGAATTGTAGAAAGTTTTTTGTTTCCACTTCCAAATTTTTGAGCTAAGGAAGTTTTAGATCTTAAGGTTAAATGATGCTGCTTCATAAATTTCAGTTCCCTGTGGGAACCCCAGGAAGTGAAGCACTGCTTGTTTACTGTTGTAAACAAGCTCTGTTTTACTGGTAAAATAGGACCCTGTCGCCAATGCTTGGGTTGTAAGTCCTCTAAAATTGGCAACATGGGTATAAACGATTAACTAAACTGGGCTTTATCTGCATGTTGTGGTCATGATTAGCCATTGTGTTGCAGAAATATGTGACCTTAAACATCAATAATTAAATAAATAACAAATAAATAAATAAATAAATGAATGAATAAATAAATTTCACTGTCCAACCGTAACTGGCACGAAAGTCCTTGGAATCTTTTTTCTCTATTTTGGCGGCTTCTCTGGCAAATGAACACAGTGCCTCAATTGAAACTGGTAATTGCAGGTCCCTTTGTATTAATACCCATTCCACAATTTTTTCGACTACTTCCATACCATAAGATATGGGGCGGCCACATTTTGGTAAGTGTCCCTGTTTATTTATCTTTTCGGAAAAATCAGTTTTTCCCAAGTGTCCCTGTTTATTTATCTTTTCGGAAAAATCAGTTTTTCCCCATCTGCATGGTGCTGGTGGCTGTATTTTAAGTTTTGCTGCAGCTTGTCGAACTTCCATTTGCTTGGCCAAGTCAACAGCAAGTTTCTTCTCTTTTAGTGAGAAACTTTTGTATTTCCCTCTTATAGTGTCTGAGATGGGCTCTTTTATGGTGTCAACAATGCATTCAGGTGTGGCTACGAATCTATGCAACAGAAATGCAGTGCTAACAGCTATTTGAAAATACAGCAATTGTGTATGCATTTCCCGTCCTTGATTTTTGTCTCGTAATGGCAGCAACCAGAATTACTGTGTACAAAACATAATTTTAACCTTTATATCCATGCGGGTTTCATATCAAAATAGTACATAAATCAGTAATTAAATCAAGTAAATAAAATATGTTATTTAGTTGTCCTTAGATATATTTTATTCAACTAGAAACACAATGTAAATGGAGGTGGAATTTAAAATATTATGAGTGTAAGTCACCTATTTTCATTTCGATTCTGCGACACTGACAGCAGTCCACACTTAAAATTTGACACCAAACTGCCCCAAAACCCATTTGTTTTATTTTCTGGTATTTAAACTGAAACTGGTCTCATTCCGGAAGTGATTTGGTGATTATCCTGGGCATTACAATTGGTTTGCATGACTGACCATGGCACAAATGGAGGCATTGCAACTTTGTCTGAGGACTAACATGGAGTTTCATTCCTATTGTACTGGGATGTGATTAATTGATTTCAACTTGACTTTTGGTCCTCGATGAGTCGACTTGAAAATTCCGCAGTCGTTTCAACACTAACTGATGGCTGGATTTCTCCAGAAACCTTCCACACCAACACAATGTGTCTTGCTCTTTTTTAACATCTCTTCTTGAAAATAAACCATTTTGGAGTTTTTTCCAAGAATAATCTTGAATAAACAAGTAACAGAGTTAAAAGACTGAAAAATAGACCTATTCGGACTGACCGTTGCCAACTGTGCATAGCGCACAACCCGGTGTCCACTCTTCCCCCTCAATGGAACAACACTCATTGTCCATCTCCCACCAGACATGTGCAGAGTGTCAATTTTTTTTTATTTTCAACCATCTTGACAACAATCAACAGTTTAAGTCTCTTCAAAATATGTTACCTATTTAGCGGTTTTGAAGTGATGGAAGCTGGGATCATGGTGGATCTTTCTTCACACTTCACATAGATGATTCCAAGAACCGCTTATTATGGAAAGTAACCTTTTGATAATTGTTCCATGAATTTTTTCCATGGTCAGAATTTTTGTCACCCATTTTTGTGGCACCCGCCATTGTCTTATTCAGTCACTGGTTTGCCTAATTCTTTCTAGAACACACTGATTTGCCTAGTTCTTTCTAGAACTCAATTATGTACACATATTGGTGTTCTTTCTGCCTCGTTTTCCCATAATAATATTATTATACTTGAGGCTTCCATTCATTTTTGTTTGAAATTTTTCTTAGTCATGTTTACATCATTGGTGGACCATGTCTGGTACATATAAACCTTCTGGGTAATAACATGAGCCGTTCTCCTTCTGTGGCATAGCTCAGACTATTCAGGTTAATTCCATTGTTCTATCTGTTAGGAAGTTGAGAATTTTTCTGACAAAATCTGCCAAAGTCTCCCCCCCACCCTTCACATCCCTCCCCCCCCCCCCACCCCCCATTATTACAGTGATTGCTTATATTGGGAGAGTGCCCTTCTAGTCTCTGAATTTTATTACTATATTACTACATATATTACAGTTACATTTTCTTTTCTGTCTTTCTAAACTCTTTCTACTACAGTACAATCGGCCTGGACTGGTCATTATCCACACGTAGGCAGTTATGTCCACGCATGCGTTTACCAGATATTAAAAATTTTCATCAGCAGAAGTTTAATTAATGAAGCACTGGGTTGTACCTTGTGCTTCGTTAATTAAATTTTTGATGATTATACCTATAATTAGTGTTTGGAATATAATGTTATTGCCCACCCGTGGAAAGTGGTCAGTCCATGGCGGCTGTACTATACTTTTAGTTAACAGACCACTCTCAACCAGAAGTGGTACGTAACTTTATTTTTTCAGTGACTCTTCACTTATACGTCAGTTATATAACTATATTGTATATGCTATTGTCTTTTCTGCTCATATTGCGGAAAATAGTTTGATATGTAATTTCTTTCAGCCTCTGTACACTTTGTTAATTACATAACTCAATGACAATTTGTATATTTTTGTCCTTCTAAATCAGTCACAGTTTCAACACAATATGGTTCCTGCTCTAGATGTGGAAAGCTCAAGCATATTGAAGACAACCACACAGACTGTATCCTTTGTAATGGCTTTAAACCAGATTACCAATGTACTGTTTATGGTGTCTGGCCTAAATCTCTTTGGCCAGCCTTCAAAACTTTGCTTAAATCTCAGGCTAAATTACATTCATGGGCAACGAAAAATCTTCTGCTTCCCCTCCTCCACTGTTGTTGTCTCCTCATGCCAAATTACATTCCTCTGTTGTTTCAGATTCCAATACGATGGAAAGATCAAAATCGTCTGCTTCTCGCAAAGAAGATTCTTCTAGATTGTGAATCAAGCATAGCTCTTTGACAAGACAGCCTAAGTATACTGACTTGACATCTGCCACTACTGCCACCATCCTTCTGGTTGTTTCCGGATCAGATATGCTTTTCCCAGACACATCTGGTCTAAAGATCATGGCACTCAGCAGAAAATCATCATCACAGCGATGATAGGGGTGCCTATCGACATGGCACTCCTGAAGCTGACAGGCATAAAGACTACAGTCAATAGTATAGATACGATTCAGTTTCTTATCAGAGGTATTTACGCCATTTTTTTTTTCATCTCGGACAGACCTCCATGCTTCTCATGCTTCTTGTCGTATCAACAAGATATTAACATCCACAGCATAGTTCTTACTATGACTACGATTACAGTTATGAAGATTCTTTCAATTATTCTTCAAGTCGGCAAGAACCCTTTGGCTCTCATTGCAGCAGATCTTGGGAGATGAATCATTCCTCCCCTGAACATTTGTATCCTGCTCGAGAAGATCCAGCTAGATGTTCTTGATCACCTATAGAGTCTTTAAGTTTTCTAGCTCAATTTGCTTTAGCCATCTCAGAACTGACTGAAAAGTTTTTTCCGATAAAACGTTCCAGATTAGTTGAATCTTCAATGTCACCGAGCCATTCCCGGGGCTATGAGGAATTTTCTCCTCATCAATCCTGTACCCTATCTCACCATACTTCAGCTCATGACTGAATTATACACAGAAGAATAAAAGTGCAATTCTAATACAAATATTTCCACAGATTCTCTCAAGGAATCTTTGTTAAACACAGAGATTGCTACACTTTTCCAAAAGGAAGCAATCAAGGTAGTTTATCACCAAGAGTCTCCACAGAGTTTTGCAGCAAAGTCTATCTCGTTCTGAAGAAGAAAGGACAACTCAGACCAGGTATCGATCTGAGCCTTCTGAACCTTTCAATAAAATCACTAAAAATCAGTATGAAAATGTTCAGAACAGTCCAGAGCTGCATTCATGAGAACCATATTCGCCTCCAGCATAGATCTCAAGGATACTTACTTCCGGATACCAATTCACAAAGTGTTACGAAGTACCTTCGGTTCTCATTCCATGGCAGATTTTACCAGTTTAAAGCCATGCCATTTGGTCTAAATTTAGCTCCTTGGGCTTTCACTTGTCTGATGAATCAAGTAATAGATTTCCACAGAGTGCATTCTTCGCCTCACCTGGATGATATTTTCCAAAGACCTCCAAATCCATCGATTCTGGAGTAAGACGTTCAACAGTAACTACATCTGCATCAGTCGCTCGGACTTCAACCATACTGGGAGAAGTCGAATCTGTCTCCATCCCAAACTTCTTTCACTCATCTGGGGATGGAGTTTGTTACTCATTTGAATCTTGTTGTGTGTTCTAGCAAGAGCAAGGATTCTGAAGGCTTTTGCAACTTCTCCAAAGTGACGAGGGTCACAGCCAGAGAAATTTATCGCCTTCCCGGCCTTTGCATCTCCATGACAGATCTCATTCCGCAGAGTAGACTTCATTTTCATCCGCTTTAATTCTCTCAGCTTCGAATTCAGTGGTGGAAACCAAATATCGACTCCCTAGATCAAGCAATTCCATTGAACAGGTCAATTATTCAAAACACATGAATGTCGCAGATGTCCAATGGCTGATGCAAGGAATTCCTTTGGACCCCCTGAATCCCGATTTGATTCTTTCTGTGGATGCCAGCGATTTGGGATGGGGCATGACTCTCAATCCTCTGAACTTCAGACTCAAGATTTATTAACAGAGGATCATGCAGATCTACATATCAACCAGAAGAAGATGCTAGTGATTCTTCTGGCTGTGAGGGTGTGGTTATCTCTCCTCTCGAATCACCATGTCCTCATTTTATTGGACAATTTGACAGTAGTTGCCTAAATTTGGAACCAAGGAGGAACTCACTCCTTTCTGATGTACGAAGTAATAAGAGATCTTCTCTTACTAGCTCAACAGATCAATATCCAGCTTCTAGTAAGACACGTACCAAGCTGCCTCAATGTGTTAACCGATGCGCTATCCTGCAAAGGCAAGATTCTTCCATCCAAATGGATGTTGAAAGAGGAGGTGTTCAAGTTCATCTACAAAAATGGGTAAGTCCCAACTTCAGCTACTTTGCAACGAGAATGAATTATCAGCTAGACACGTTTATTTCTCCTTGCCTGGACCCTCTTGCCTACTCCTTCGATGCTCTATCGATTGACGGAATGGGGTAGATGGCTATGCCTTTCCACCAATGCTGCTTCTACTGTGCGTTATCAAACAAAATCCAGATGTTGCATTGCAAAATCATACTGAGTGCACCACTATTGACACAAAAAGTATGGTTCAATCAAATCAGACCTCTGCTGATGGACATTCCAATACGTCTTTCTCTACGGGACGATCTTCTTCATCAGGGTCAGCCCAAGAAGTTCCTGCTCGACGTCAGTCCACTACACATTCATGTCTGTCTTTTATCAGGTCCTGTCTCAGATGAAGAGGTTTATCCAGAAGAGCTGTAGAATGCATTTCTGCAACCAGATGTAGATCTACTGCTCTAGCTCGCAATGTTAAATGGTCTTTCTTTATGCATTGGTGCAACAATAACAGAGTCGATTTGGGTTATCCATCCGAGCTGCAGATCGCTGATTTTTGGTCTTTCCTTTTGGTTCTAAGGTCCTTCAAACCATTACTATTGAAGGCTATAGATCAGTGCTTTTGAAAATAAAACTTTCTTGTTCTTGAGGAGGTCTGGTATCGGCACAGATCCCTTCCTCTCTAACCTTGTGAAACATTTCACTCTTATTTATTTATTTATTTATTGGTGTTTAAGGTCACATATTTCTGCACAATGGCTAACCATGATCGTGACAGTTTTACGGGTGGAGGAAGCTGGAGTACCCGGAGAGAACCACCGAGCAACGGCGAGCAACTGTCAGCTCCCCAACATACCAACTCCACACAAGCAGGGTTAGCATTCGTTGAAGACAGGTGTACCATCGATGTGCAGTACGCCTTAGTACACAGCGTCACCGTGCCCCCACGTGGGCAATGGGGGTGAAGTGTCTTGCCGAAGGACACAACGCGGTTGCCGCAGGTGGAATTCGAACCGAGGACCTCTCGGCTTGCAGCCTGCATCTCTACCAACTGAGCCACCGCGCCCCCACATTTCACTCTTAAAAGACCTAAGATTGTTAGAATTAAGCCTGAATGGAATCTCTCGTAGGTGCTGCATTTCCTTGGTGAGGCTCCTTTTGAGTCACTTGATGATGCTGATATGAACATCCTTACTTACAAGGCTGTTTTTTTCTAGCCTTCGCCTTGACTAGAAGTGTCAGTGAATTACGTGCCCGTTCTATTGAGCCTGAATTTTTCAAAAGTGTTGGTAATACAGTTACTTTCACAACTAACACTTATTTCTTACCAAAGAATCAAGTACCTGAAGCAGGCCTTTACCTCTTTGTATTAGGGCATTTCCTTCACCAGACCAATCTGGACAGTGACCAGTGTTATGTCCTGTTCATGCGATATGGACTTTGTCTCCCATATTTAATTCATAAGGAAGAGGTTTTTCTTATCCCTAGTTTCAGGAATAAAAGCTATCTCTCAACGCACCACATCTCATTGGATCCAAGCCTGCATACACAATGCTTATGAATGACTTACTACAGTGGATTGTATTTCCAACAATATCTCTGCTCAAAAAGTTAAAGCCCAGGCTACTCATGGACATATGCTAATTCTGTGCCTATTTCTGACCTTATGCAAACAGCATACTGGAGAAATAGACCCACTTACTCTAGCTTTTACCTCAGAAACCCACAAGGACAAGTCAGAACTTTTTATTCCTTGGGTTCTGTCACCGCTGCTCAATCCATTATTGCACCATGCAATGTTTGTGTAACTTATTATGACATTTGCATCAACATCAGCATTGCTTTTTGAAAAATCAAAAGCAGAACTTTCAGTCATCTTTCTTGATAATTCTTGTTCTTCATGTACATGTACAGCTCAAGTCAAAAAATAATCAGGCTGTCATCTGCAAAATGAGGTCCCCTGAGGGTGAATTTAGTGATGCTACCCTGCTCAGCAGGGTAGCATCACTAAATTTACCCTCTGTGAACCTCAATCGGAATCAGGGTCTCAAAACTAAAGAAAGAGAGGTACCCAGAGGATAAATTGGCCCACTGTATGGGATAGCATCATCAAATTCCCCCTCAGGGGACCTCATTCTGCAAATGTCAGACTGGATTCTTCTTCCAACCAAAAAGTACGATAAAAATAATGTTTTCTGTATAACCATAGCAAGATTTTGCTGACTCAAAAAAAAAAAGTATCAAATCCTGCTGTTACCATCAGCTCTTCAAATGCAAGTGCCACCTTAGAGAGCAGCTCATTTAATTTAATCAAGACATGATATTGAGTCTTTCTTGCTGATTGTGCATCTCTTGTTTATCTAAGAAAACAATTCTGTGACAAGCCATTTACACCATATCAGCCTGTTAAGTGCATCTACATGGATTCTTCTGGCAACCAAAAAGTATGATAAAAATAATGTTTTCCATGTAACGATAGCAAGATTTTGCTGACCAAAAAAACAAAGTATTGAAAACAATGAGAAAAAAATGTCAAATTAAGGAGTGACAAAAACTGCTGTAACCATCATCTGTTCAAATTCAACTGCCACCTTAGAGAGCAGCGAAGTTATTCAATCGAGACTTGATATTGAGTCTTTCTTGCTGATTGTGCTTCAATTGTTTTTATTACACACCCGTAACTGTATTTGTCACGATCACATGGATTTTAGGGGCATGCGGTAATTTTAACCAGAAAGTTCTAGTGCAATCCGATAAAAAGTACCCTTCGCGTTAACAAGTTCTCTCGTTAGACTGGTTCTTATAGTTTGCAGCGTTCAGTGGAATATAACCAATGAGAACCATTGGCTATATTTATCTGTCGGAATTACCGATTCTCATTACAAAATGTTTGATGCACAACTACGCTAAAAACTGTTGAAAGTCACGAAAGACACCTGATCTCTGCCAAGAAATTGAACAGTGAAACTCAACCTTTGCTTTCGTTATTGAAAATCGAGGAAAACTTAATTAATTTTAGTACCAAAAAGTCCAGTTGGGTTCGATATTGCAGCCAACCACTAGTACGGTTCCTATAAAACTTTGTTACAATGTTGCCCTCACCGCAGCATGCTGCAGGCGAGTCGAAATGAGGCCTACTGTGTAACTGTAATCTTATTCGATTCACACTTCAGCAATGAAGCAGCACGTTTGCCAATGCAAACATACTTTGAAAAGCATGTTAAGGTGAAGTAGTCCTCAGGAAGCAAGACTAAACATGAATCTTGAATACTGGTTAACATGAAGCGGAAAAACGGACGCCGACACGCCGATTGCGCATGGAGATGTTTGACAGCTAGTACATGCAGTTACTAATTAACTATCTCCAATTCCACCATTAGGCCTTACTAGATGACCCCCCCCCCCAATATATTGTCAATTTTATGAGATGACTTCCCTGAAATTCAAAAATAATTATTAGAATATTTAAAACATAGACAATACGACAATATTTTCCAGACACAGATTGATGTGTATTTTTAAATGACTAATTTAGGATTTTTGCTAGTATTTTTGTTTTACAAGGATATTTCTTATTTTGCTTTAATTCTCAGCAGCAAAACTTAAATCGAATGCCTCCTATGTGACTTAGTTACATGGGTGTATGAGATGGGGAGGGGGTTGAGGCACTCTCACCCCCTCACCAGTAAGCAGTTAATTTTGCAGTTTTCATTGAAAAGGAATGGTATTTTCAGAACAGAGTATTCAGAGGGAGGGGGTATTTTTATAATTTTGGCAAATATCAGGGCAGTGGGAAGAGCAGTTTCATAGGCAAATTCGAGGCAAGGGCCTGCATTTTGAGTTTGAAACAAAAGTTCTGGGCAGTTTGATTGGTCAGCCCCCATTGGATCCCCAAGAAAATGTTCTCCAAAAGCCTATCATTTTAGCCACATTTTATCAGTCCTCTTTAAAATTACTTACAAAATGCAAATTCAGAATACCAAATTCCAAATTTAAGACTGACAAGATGTTGGAGCAGACACATAAAAAATTATTTTGTTTTGAACCAGGTACCAAGAAAAAAATATTGACAGAACCGTTCAGATAGCAAACTGATGAAGTATAGTACTACTAGTACAAAATAATGTAAACATTAATCAATCTTTGAAAATATTATCAACAAAATATGTTGGAGCTTACTGGTGAGAACAACTCCCCCCCCCCCCCCCCCCCCCACCCCTTATTTCTCCTTCAACCTCTGACTAAGACTGTTGGTTATTTGTAAGTGCAGCCCATTTCAAACAAAGGTTATCAAGACTTGAGGTAAAATAAAAAGAAGGCAAAATTTCAATTCAGAAACTTTATAATGTTGAAAAATAAAGTGCAAACTTACCAAGACTGCAGAGTTCACTCATTCAGAATGGAATCTCAAACTGCCTCACTGCCCTCACACTCAGTTACTTCAAATGATCGAATGACTGCCCCGGAAGGTTAATTATTGCACAAAATATCTTTTCTCATCCAGTGTGTACGTTTGTTACAGTGCAGAGCAGAAATGACCGATGTACAGTCCACATGCGATAGCCTTGTGGCAGTAGTGCATGTATCGTCAAGCCGAGTTCAAACTTGTATTTTTAGTTTCAGTTTGAAAAGCACGAAATTTAAACAGAGCGGCCAGTTCGCACCGTATTCAAATTAAAATCCTTGTACATTTTCCATCCTCCAGATATAATGATGCCTGCACACACAATTTTGAAAACACATTTGAGACCTCATAATTTGTGACGTCTGATATGCTGAACGCAATCTTTTGAGTTTTGAGTGTTCGGATCGACATTTTTTGCAAATAAAATGAATCAACAGCGATTCTACAGATGGCAAGGTCAAAGACTTAAGACAAAATTGCCTGTTTCTTTCTAAAATTCTTTCAACCATTCAAATTGTCGACTATTTAATTAAATTAGCAATTAATTACAGTGAATTCTTTTTCATGGTTGGGTATGTAATAAATACAGAACCACACTTATGTTTGAATGGGTTAACGATTACTGGACTCGAGCGTGTGGCGCTGGGATAACCACTCGAGCCTACCGGCACTCGTGGTATCCTTGCGCCACTCACTCTCGTCCAGTCGTTAACCCATTCAAACATAAGTGTGGTTCTTTATGTGTCTAAGAAAACAACTCTGTGACAAGTCATTTACACCATATCAGCCTGTTAAGTGCATCTACATGGATTCTTCTTCCAACCAAAAAATATGATAAAAATAACTTTTTCTGTGTAACGATAGCAAGATTTTTCTAATTCCAAAAAAGAAAGTATTGAAAAGAATGAGAAAAAAATGTCAAATGTCAAATTAAGGAGTGATAAAACCTGCTGTAACCATCAACTGTTCAAATGCAAGTGCCAATTTAGAGAGCAGCTCCGTTAATTTAATCGAGACTTGATATTGAGTTGCTGATTGTGCATCTTTTATGTTTGCCTAAGAAAACAACTCTGTGGCAAGTCGTTTACACAATATATCAGCTTGTGATATTGAACATACAATTGCTCAGGCATGTTCACTTGGGCAAGGCCCTCTTGAACTCCCTGATGATTGTATATTCAGTATCACTTGCTTTCTATGGTGTATTTACCTTCAGATCTTTCAGAGAACATTAACCCTTTAAACTCGAGAGGCCACTTTTATGGTCCAGAAATATGATATGCCTTAATTTCATAAGGTAGGATGGCTGCTATGTGAATGTGTGGGCTAGACCAATCAATATTTTCAGCTTGCAGCCTTGAGGTTGCATGTTAAAAATATTATTTGATCGTTCCCCAAATAATGAAGATGGAATCTCTCCAAAATTGTTGCCATTGAACTGACATGGACAATACCACCAGTGTTCAAAGAGTTAATATACAGAAGCCACTACTAGTATACTTCATGTAGTAAGTTTTGAAATAAACAGTCACATGAAATAATGTTGAATAATGTTTTATACCATTAAAGAAGAACCTGTCATTTGCCCTTGAATTCAAACACTTTCTATGCTGTGTAGGGTTGGCAATTTTTTGTTTTCTGGGGGCTTATGAATGCCCAGTTCAGGACACCTATTGTGAATGTGAATTGAATTTTCATTTGAGTGGGGAATGATATCGAGAAATTATGAGTTGGGAATTGGGAAAAATCATGACAAAATGCCATTGGAAAGGGGTCTCATATTTGGCTCCCAAAAAAGAATCCCTGATCTATGGTTGCTATAAAAAAATGTGAATGGGTAAGACATGTTTTTTTCAATTTTTACAGTGTTTGCTGTTTGGAAGATATGTTGATAATGTGTGATGTATTTCCTGTGATGTTTGCAGACCTCTGTTTAAAAGGAAGGTATTTAAAACTTTCACATTTATGTTCATTGACTTTTTTCTATATTTAGTTCACAAATAAATCCAGTAAGGCCTAAAAAATTCAAAAATCCATTTCTCAAGACCTCCCACTTAGCCCTTTTGGCTGCTGCATGTTCTCTTTTTATAACCAATTGAAACTTAAAAAATAAAATTTAATGGTTTATGTCTGATATTTTACCCAAGTTAATAAAATTGATAAATTTGTCCTTTGTGTGCAACTCAAGGGACAAAATACGCCACCACCCATGCTATTCTGTACATTATGAGGCCTAAAACATCAACCAAACCAACAAGATGAACTTTTGATGACAAAGAAATAATTACAAAAATAAGAAATAAAATAAAAAAATGCCTGCCCACATGCAATTTTACAAAAAATGGCCCGAGAAACAGTAGATCTACTCTGTGTGGCCTAGCAATAAAATATAATTCAAAGACCTGGCTGACTAATATCATAAACTTTGATCAGATAGAGTTTTCTCTTGTTAGCTCACCTGACTGAAAGTTGGGGTGAGATGTTGTAATCACTCATTGTCCATCATCTGTCATCCATCCATCGTTCCTGAACATGGCGTTTGCGACTTCTCATCCAAAACTGCTTGTTAAATTTTGATATGTATATATAAATTTGAGGTGATTGTTTTGTTTTTGTTTAAATCAACTTTAAACCTGCCCCATAGGGAGGAGGTGGGGAGAAAATGCTCCCAAATTTTAAAAAATCAATTCATGAAATAATGGGTACAATGGAGGCATGGTGGCACTGTGTACTGTGGCATACTGCATGTCAATTGTGCACCTGTCTTCAACCAATGCTAACCCTGCTTGTGTGGAGTTAATACAGTGGGGAGTCTGCCTGCTTCCTCCATCCGTAAAACTGTTTGACACGAGGTGGCCCTCGCTGTCGAAAGTGTCGTTAAACTCCAAAAAATAAATGAATAAACTGGTACATTGACTTGATGTTTGGTATGGAGCTTCTTTTTGAGGAGTAGAATCAAGTTTGTTCAAACGTAGTTTGTGGAGCAATATTTTCCTTTGTAATGGGAGGGGCAAGATTTTTGGCCCCACCCAAAATTTCTATTTTCTGAACCAATGGTCCAATTTTAACCAAAATTGGTTCAAAAATACTTGATTCATGCAAAAAGAAATTTCTTGTTCCCCCCCGTGGGACCCCCCAGGAGCTAAAAATATAAATATTTTCAAATGCCCATATTTCCAAAACTACATGGAACAAAGAACTGTTATTTAGTTTGAAGCACCCTTAGGACCAGTAGAATGGAATGGTAAAAAATGCCGTCGAATGTGTCAGGGTGTTCTGTAGTGGGGGGTGGCAAATCAAAAAAAAATGCCGAGTCAAAAATTTAACAAAAGTTTCTTCTGCATCACCACTGATCAGAATCTTTTTATATTTGGTGTACAGCATCAATGGAAAGAGGAGGGAGGGGGATGGAGTGGTTCGGTACAAGTTTGTTAAAAAATAAGCCCCCTTGGTTCATGTAGAAGAGTTTCGAATTAGACAAGAAGACTGAGAAATCTTCTATATGAACCAAGAGGCTTAGGTTGGTAAATTTTAACCCAGGACAATATGTGGAATAATCTTTGAAAATCTTCTTTAGAACCACCAGTCAGAATCTTTTAATGTTTGGTGTGCCTCATTGTTATGAGGGTCAGATTCAATATTGTCAAGTCTTTGGGTTTATATTTGGGCTCCCTGTTGGAGCCCAAATTTTAACTTAGTCCAATATAAGGAATGATCTTCAAAACTCTCTTTCTTCAGAAAAAACACCAGTCAGAATCCTTACAGGGGTTGGATTCAATTTGTTCAACTCAAGTCCATCATGTAATAATTGGGCTTGCTAAGGTAGCTCAGAATTTAACTTAGTACAATATGAGGAATAATCTTTGAAAATCTCCTTCAGATCCACCTGTCACAATCTTCTGATATTTGGTATACAGCATCCTTAGGGAAGTCAGATCTAAGTTTGTTCAAATCAAGTCTTTGGGTTAATATTTGGCCTCCCTATTGGAGCCTGAATTTAACTTAGTCCAAACAAGTAATAATCTTTAAAAATCTGCTTTTTGGGATCCAATCAGAATCTTCTGATATTTGGTATACAGCATAATTAGAGGGTTCAGATTCAGTGTATTCAAATAAAGTCCCTGGGTTGATATTTGTGTTCCTTGTGGGGGGGGGGGGGGATTTTAACATAGTTCAAAATTGGTAATATTCTCAAAATCTTCTTCTCCAGAACCAACAGTCAGAATCTTTGGGTATTTGGTACACAACAACCTTCAGGTTTGTTCAAGTTAAGTCCCAAGGTTGATATTTAGACTCCCTACTTTTGGATTTCAGAAAATCTTCACATTATTTCTTTTGTAGCATCCTTATACAAGATAATAGAGCTGGGCGGTATTGAAATTTCAGCTTCGGTATCGGTATCGGTTTTTTGGGGAGTGATACCTCGGTTTCGGTAATGGTATCGGTATTGACTGCATGTTGATATATATGTTTGCCTTGATGTCAAAATAGAGAAATATTAATTTGCAAATTTTAGCCATACTTCTAGTAGGATTTCAACCAATTCAATACTGTTTGACAGAGCTCATTGAGTCCTGTCTAATGGGGTTGAATTGGTTAAACCTCTAGCAGCATACTTGCATTGGGGGGAAAATAGGCAGATTGAAATTGAAATATGTTGTCACCAGTGTGCTGGCCACTGGTGGGGGGTGGGGGGGGGGGTGGGTAATATGATATCATTCCACAATTATATTATCATATTGAATTGAATAATACTATTATATCAATGAGAATAACAGCGATGCATTGACGCCAATTGGATTAGGATAATATTTAATATCAATATCTTATGTTATCATAGTTATGCCAATCTTCATCAATTAAAGTCTAAGTCTGTTCAAAATTACATGTGCCGGTTCCCGGTGTTGATATTAATTTGGTAATAGTTTGATTTGGATATTTTGACATTATTTGCAACAGTATTATAGTAATAGCCAATTAGCCATTGACTGAAGTCACTCAACTGAAGTCTCAAAAGTTATGTTTGAAAACTGAAAAGAAATGAAAACCCACACGCTGTCATCTGCGTGATAGGGCAGAATTGAATATTCAACAAGAATCAACTAAACTCCACAGCTGTGTTCCATCGGATCACAATCAAAACATTGTCATTTGCTAATTTTCCAGTTGCCAAGGCCCTAATGACTGGCAGTAAGAACAGTATTCTTAATTTACTACTGACTACTGAGTGAAAAGTGAACACTCTACTGAATAGTGATTAGTAATTTACTCATTTTGGTATTCATTCCTCTTGTTACTTGTTAGAACTTAGAAACTATTGTAAATCAATGTCAAATTAATCAAATTATAATACTGTAGTATTATATTGTTCAAACCTGACATATTAATAATTCAGTATAAAAAAATAAGATGTTTTCATTCTTCTCATCAACATGTTAATACTAGTATGTCAATGTCATTTGGCCATTGGCATATTAATATTATTTATTTAATAGTTAATATGTCAAGGTTGATCAGTTAATACTAGTCTGAAATTACAAGCACCGGCAACATGCCCTGTCACTCATTATTTGAATTTCATAAGTCAATGACTCAATGTTTCAAATTATGGTTTAAAAAAACAAGCTGCTCTGCATGGGTGGGTTTGAGGCTGCAGCGATGATCACTAAGAACGAGTCCTGCCTTACTGAAGATCCGTTCACTCGGCACCGACTTGCCCGGAACACACAGCAAAGGCATTGCTAGTGCAGCAAGATTTGGGAATCTCGCACAGTTTTTCCCCCACCAATCAAATGGAGAAGCGGATGGGTCAATTGGCTGTTCCTCGAGGAATCGGTCAGCCTCGCTTTGGATGTTCATCAAAATTTGTTCACGGTTTTCCGTTTTTTTTAGACATTTATTAGCCACCTTCTTCTTGAAAAGTCCCCAGAAATCATGTTTTGCAGTGGGCCTAGATGAAGCCAGCATATCACTTTTGTCCTGAAGAGTTTTATATGAATCACTGGAGGCTGTGGTAGGGGTGGGAGGGTTCAATGCTGCAGGGGTAGATTCATTAGTCTGTGAGGCTTGAGTAGCTGCAGTGCTATCTTTTGTCGACTGACTTGAGTCATGAACTAAAATTAATTCAGTTATAAGCATCTGTTTTGCACTAGACTTGACATCATCTGTTGTAAAAGCATGTTGCTTGAATCTGGGATCTAAACATGTAGTGATGGCATAAAGTTTATTTTTTTCATAATCTGGCCATCTTGACTGAATGCTACAAATAACGGTTTTACCGAAAGTATCCAGTTCTGAGTTGTTCATTTCTTCTATAATTGTGTAAAGAACAGGTATAATCATGGAAATGGTTGAGTATTTTGATGTTGACATAATGTTGGTTGCATCTTCAAAGGGTCTCAATATCTTTACATATTCACTAGCAAGTTTCCATTCGTACACTGACAAATTATTGACTTTCGACAAAGAAGCGAGGACAGCAGTTAAGGGTACCTTTTGCTCAACAATCCACTCCATCATATAAAATGTGGAGTTCCAGCATGTCTCACATTCTGATTTCAGTTTGTGAGGTGTCATACTCAGGGCTTTCTGCATCTCCTTAAGTTTAAATGTAGACTGAGCACTGTGGTGAAAATGAGACGCAATATTTCTGCACTTTGCAATAACATTTTGAGTGCCAGGAAATTTTTTTATGCTATCTTTGTCTGATCACTAATTGCAAAGTATGGGCAAAACAGTTTAATGTTGTGAAGTTTGTAGGAAGTAGCCTGCCTGCAGCTACCATATGCGATGCGTTATCTGAAACAACATACACTTTCATCTTTTTGTTATTTGGCATCCACTTTTGAACACTTTTTATTATATCCTGGGAAATGTTCTCAGCATTGTGCGATTCAGGTGAAAATGCAACATCAAGACATAAATCTTTGAGCTCGAAATCAGGAGTTAGAAAATGAGCTGTCAGTGCCATATAGGCCTCATTTGCCAGTGGTCAGTTGTTAAACCTACACTCTCCACTTCTGTCAGGTCACGTCGAATCTGATCACACATTGAATTATACATGTCAGGTATCAGAGAACAACGTAGGTCTCTCCTTGTTGGAATCTGATATGCTGGTTGAATGCAGTTGACAAATTTCACGAATCCTACATCCTCCACTAAGGGCATTGGCTGCAAATCTACACATATCATTTCAGCTAAACGAAGATTTGCTGCTTTCTGTCATGAATCATTTCTTTCCCACTTCACAGTAGTTTTCACATATTGACTGAGCTTTCTTTGTTTTTGTGATGAAGCATCATCTTCAGGCTACAAATGGAAGAGCTAAACTGAAGTTTTGTAATATTTGAGAAAATAGAAGAATGCGCTTTCATTTTTGCCTTGAAAACATAGCTTGTCATCACCTCTCTGTGGAACGAGCACAACAGGTTCATTCCAGCAAGGGGTCATGAACTATGTTTGTGAGAAATGGAAATGAAAATCTTTCTTGAGAACCCCGGAATGTGAAGTGAAATACTGCTTGTTTATATAGCTAGACAAGGTTTGGTAAAATACTAAAATTACATGACCCGTTCATGGCATTCAACGACCAAATCAGCCGTTCCCAACTTCCCAATGCCTGGGCCTGTAGACCTAGGCTGTGTGGTGGTCTGGTGGAACTCCTCTAAAAGACTAAAATGGGCAGCATGGCACGGTATTGGGACCATGGGTAGGGCTTGTATTTTAGAATTGCAACCAAGCTGATTGATAGGCCTGATAAAGGGGGCCACCAGGCCTGATTTGTACTGCTCGGGGACAGTCGGTCTGATTTTAAATCAGACCAACTGTCCCCGAGCAGTACAAATCAGGCCTGTGATTTAATGTAAAAAAATTTCAAATTCAAAGCACTTGTAGGCTTGGCAGACTGCTGACCAGGCTGACTGATCAGCCTCGCGAGAATTTGTCGAGGGCTGATTATGGTTATCACCCTGATGAAAATGCAAGCCCTGCATGGGTCATTGGGTAATGGGTATAAACATTATTAATCGGCTAAACTTTAAATTATTTTTTGGTTGCAGTCACAATTAGTCATTCCAGCAGAAAACCCCAACAAATAAAATCAAGAATCAATCTTTTTCGCAAATGGTGGGTTTTAGTTTTGAAAACGTCGCTGGCCAGTATTCAGGTGGGCGTAACGTAATGTAATCTTGAGTGGAGACAATATTCAGACAATAAATTATTCCAAGTTGACAATAATAAGTTCACGTCGAATTTAATCTCAGGCTCAACACATTAATTGCACCCCCCACGCTCTCCGGTCCCCCCCCCCCCCCTGCCCCGGGCCTCCACACACACACGCACACACATGCAGTCAGTCACACACAAATACTCTCTCCCTCTCATTTCTGCAAGCACATGCTTTTTCAGAAACACATGTGCTCCATGTTGACATATTTCCCAATCGAATATTCTTGTTAAATATCGACGAATGGCGTAAATTTATTCGTGAATCGGATTCTGTTGTAATTCACGTAATGAATGCATGTGATCAATAAACCACAAGCGACTGGAAATTACAACCGAAGGCTTCCGGAAACCAATACGAGTGTGACGTCAATCGCGTCATTCATAAATTATCATCAGGTTATTCAGATTTCCTCTGCCATTTGCACAACAGGCGAAAAGCGTTAGAAATTTTCAGGAGTGATTAAAGTGAAAGTGCGGTGGGGTGGGGGTGGGGGCCGGTGGGGGGGGGGGGGGGGGGGGGGGGGCATGTACATCAACTTGAAATAAAGAATTTACTTGATTTAGTACTGTTACGTGTCATAGAAATGGATGGATGTTTGGTTTAAAATAAAGAGGGATACAGCAGTACTCGGAATGCACTGCAGATTTAGCAATGAAATCCTCTCTCGGTCACATTCTAACATCACACTAAGTTCACAGGCAAGTCAAAAATCAGACTCAATTTCAAAGCTCAATAATCAAAACACAATGGTTGAATGGTATCCGCGTCGTGCCGCGATGCCCACAGCCCCAGACTAAATATTGAAAAGTGAAAACTAACCTGTTTGTGTGTCGAAGTGGTCTCTGTCTCTGCGTCAGTGGCATCAATTAAAGATTTTATTTCCAAGAATTTTGGTTTATGATTTTTTTGTAAGTGTGCCCGCAAATTACTTGTATTTCCGTGATCGGCCTTTACCACTTTGCTGCAGATAGTGCATCTGCAGGAGGTACGGTCCACTCGTTTAAAACTTGAACTCCATTTACTTTTAGTTGTGCTTAAAGCGGTTGATAACAACGCTTCCGACATTTTGCAATCCCATCAGTGCACTTTCCGGTCGATTTTCTGATACCGTGTAGCTCGTTTTTTCGTATGTGGTCGGTTCATTTTTTCGGTATTCACAGAAAACCGAAACTGAACGGTAATACCGAAATACTGCCCAGCTCTACAAGATAAACTCATTAGGCATGGACAACACAGTTATAAATAACTAAATAACTTCATTCCTCAGTAGTGTTAACTAGCCATAGATGCTAATTAAATCCTTCTTTAAACATCTATTGTCAGGTGAGCACCTCAGGCACCATGGGGCCTTTTGTTTATTGGAGTGTTAACGGCACTTTCAACAGCCAGGTTCACCTCATGTGGATAGTTTTATAGGTGGAGGAAGCTGGAGTACCTGTAGAGAACCACTGAGCAATAGTGAGTAACTACCAGGCTCCCCAACGTACTACACACTAGCAGAGTTAGTATTGGTTAAAGACAGGTGCACCATCAATGTGCATTATGCCTCAGTACACCTTGCCACCAATCCCCCACATGGGCAGTCAGGATTGAGTGCATTGCCCAAAGACACGATGCAGTTGGTGGGGACCTAGTCCAGTAAACTAGACTTCGCTATTGTGTGTTTGCACACGCGAAGTCTAGTAGTATTGTGAAAAAAGCCGATAGCAGATTTCAAGCTGCAAACCGTTGAAAGTAAAATCCAATAACACCTTTGTTGAACGTATAAAACCACACTGAAAAATTAACTGAAACTAAGTTGTAATATATACAGTAATTATCTATGAGGATAATAACGAGAAAGTGACAAAAATGCTTTATTTGACGAAATTCGTTTCTGAAGTGCCGATAATTTCCAAATGACAAGGAGGTCTAGGTCAAGGTCATCGTGGTAATATTGAAAAATAGAACTCGGATGCGGAAAGTGCACTTTTGATTCCCGATCGTATTCAACACCACGCACCATCGACACAATATGCCCTTAGTTGCTGATGTGGCTCTAAGCAGCAATAAATAATTAAATTCAGTACCATGAGGAAACA